>JBBPMG010000112.1:0-51912 GCA_038090195.1 Boletellus deceptivus
TCCTCTGATATAAATAGTAGGATCACAGCCAGCCTGGGTGATGATGCAGACCTCAAACTCAAGTGTAGGGGACTTGAGTAGGGAAGAGCTTAGAATGATGGGAGTATGAGGAGAAGACCAAAGACTTCAAGACTGAGATTGCCAGGCTTGAGCCTCAGGTTTATATAGACTCTAGGTGTGTTTGTACACATTTGTACATATGACTAAATATGGTAAATAGGATGAAAGGGAATGAGTCATGTGAAATGAGTCAATGAGAAAAGCATGAGTAAGACTGCATCATAATGAGTCATAGAGCATAGGGTAGATGAGTCATATAGGAAAGAGGGTCATAGCAGATGAGTCAATCATCTGATGGTTCAGGAATCTAAAGATAAAATGATCATCTGTGATAAGATAAGATAAGATAAGGACATGTGATCAACCTGATAAGATAAAATAGAGAAAAAGAAATAGAATAAATGCCTTGGAGATAGTGCTTGTAACAGATGAAGCCCTTTACCAAATTCAGTCACACTGATTCAACATTGCAAGTAATTGCAAGACAAAGTCCTGTGCTTCCATTGAACATAGTAAAGCTCATATCAACACCTATTTAAATCAGTAATCTAACTGTCTGGCAAGACAAACATGCCTCCAATGCAAACAGTAGAGCATTCTAAGGTAACTGGACATTGCATGAGACTAAGACAGCAACCACAGAAATGAACCTCCAGTTGCATCTCAGACAAGTGTCAACACATACCATCCAAAGATGTCACTTTGAACTAGCTTGCTTCCTGTTCTCCCTGTGTTTGTGATCCCAAGCAGGTGCACATAATATTCTCTGTGTGGTTGTGTCAGTCATTTCATTGACAGTGAGTTCAAGATCATTACAGCTTGTATTTTAGAGAATGCTGATCCCAGTCAAAGATGGGTAGTGCCCATAGAAGGATACTAGTAGAAATATGGGCTAGGAGAACATCTCATAAAGCAAGAGTGCATCCACTGGCAGTATGTTCTGAAGTATTCATTGAAGAATGATCATTGAACAAGTTCAAAAGACATGTCTTCAAACACAGAACTTGCAATCTTGTTTATTTGGCCTCTTACCTATGAGAAATGTGGTCATTGTTTTTAACACATAAACCACAAAGACAATATGAATTTCATTGACAGGGCCTGACGCAGACCCAATGACACTTGTTTCCATGACACACATCCCACTTACTGTTCTTTGTCTATTTCTCAATTCCTTCTCTCACACATCCCTTCACTATCCATCAGGTAAGTTAGTGGGAATAGAGAAATGGTGATGATGTAGAATGCTCAGCATTAGCAAGTGCTGGCAAATAATGCAGCAAAGGAGATGAACTGTCTAACAGCTGCAAGCTCACAAACACCAAGGGATTTTACAGTAAACAACTAGTATATATAACTTGAACAGGCTTTGGACCAAAGGACCAGATTGGATTGACCCCCAGATGTGCTCACAAAGGTCCTGGCTGCATGTGGATGTTCATGTGGATTGTCAACCCTGTCCAGGTTGGCATATGTGGTCAACTGCCTGTTCCTCCATCTATCATGTGTCATTTGCTCATTATATCACTATCATCCATATCATGTGTCACTGATGTACAGTGAGTGAAAAAACCCTTGCAATGTTTTACTATTTTGTATTACTTGCAATATAATAGCTAATGGCATGTGAATCTCGCTTAGAATTAGTGAGACACATGGTAGCACTGCCATGTGGCTACAAATCAGTTCCTAGGTCATGTGATTTGAACTTGTGGCTATGGAGATATGTTAATTCTAAAACAGCTACTCCATTGAAAGGGTTTATTCACTTTTAGGCTGCAAGGTTGAATCTTGGCCAAATGATGTTACACTCTCCTATTTTTCTGCACAGTTCTCTGCATTTTCCTAGTATTTTTTCAGACTTTTCTAGCTTAATCTGAATATTTAATGGGTTTATTCAGCTATTCATTGGTTATCTATTCTCCATTCAGACTTAGCAGGTCTATGATGTCCTCATGGCTCATAGATCAAGTCCAAAACCAGTCTGAGTCACCCAGACTCATATTGCATCATAGAGCACAGGTTATAGTCTAGACCACTAGACCTACTCCCTAGACACAGGGTTTAATCCCCTATACTCCATACTCTGCTTTCATTACACACATGTTTAACAGATGTCAGGGACAGCACACACAGCCCAGGTGGCAGCCCTTGACCTTGCAAAGCTTTATTTCATATAGACCCAGACCAGCTAGATATAGTATTTGACTCATGTTAATCTCCATGGATCTTGTTAGGAATAGCCTCATGGCAATCCCCTTCACCACTATACCCTTGAGCCTCACATCCAGAGCCCTCAGACCAGTATCCATAGCCCAGACACATGTTCACCTCATGTACCCCTGATCCAATTGGTACCAGATATCTACAGACGTAGTGTACACTGATGTAAACAGTAAAGTAGTATATAAAGGACACCCACAGCTTGCTGGAGGACCCAGTCTTGTCCTCCTTGAGCTTGCCTGCTCAGCCTTATGACACCAGATTCCTTGCCCCTAACAACATGTGCTTACAGCAGGGCTGGTAAGCCGTTGTTTCATGTACACTGATGTAAACAGTAAGGTAGTATATAAGGGACACCCCCAACTTGCTGGAGGACCCAGTCTTGTTCTCCTTGAGCTCACCTGCTCAGCCTTGACACTAAGACTCCTTGCCTCTAACAACATGCACTTACTGTACAACACTCATCTTTCACTTGATGACCCATACAACTGTACATATTCTCACTTTGAGCTCCATTCAGCAATGCACACTAATGTTAATACTAGTACACTACCCCAGGCCTCTACATTAGCTAGGCATTCCCAGTATATCATCAATACTAACAGTAACTACCCAGCACCCTTACCATCTAATACCCTGTAATCATGTCATATTAACACCAGTTGTAGTACTATGAGTATATAGTATGATAATCTTGTGCTTACCAGCTTTGATGGGAATCCAGGTGCCAGGCAGCCAGAGATCAAATTCATGTATGTGACCAGGTGTGACCAAATGTGACAGAGCGTGACTGCCGAAGTCATGGGTGTAGGGATAGTGTAACCCACAGCTTCCCATCATGTGCGCACGTACCATTTGTCACACAGCGCCCAAGGCTTGGCAATCATAGATTCACGCTGTACAATGATCGTGCGATCCTCTCTTTTTAAACACCATGCGCGCTTCAGCGTCCCCTTCTCCCCAAGACCCGCCCCCTCCCATTCGACCATGCCTTGTCCTTTCTCTCCATTGCACATCCCGAACCGAGCCGACACCGATAACCTGATCTCTCCACAAATCGCTTCCCCCGTTTCTGCCCACGACCACCACTCACACGCCGGCGGTATATGCCCTGTCCGAGCGGACGACCATGCCTACTGTCCACCCCAGCCCAACGACAAGAGGTTACCCTGCCCCGCCCTGAACACGCTCGCAAACCACGGTTTCCTGTAATTCAAGCCCTCTACCACCGTTATCCAACCCCGATTCTGATGCCACGCAAAAAAAAAAAAAAAACCATGGGATGGGAAGCGGATCGGGCCGATCGTCATCTTCCAAGCTCTCCGAGAAGGCTACCACCTCTCCACAGTCCTCGCCTTCACCCTCGCCTTTGGGGGCTGGTTCATCCTCGGCCAGCTCCGCAAGGTATCACTCTGGGACCTGTCCCGGCACAACTGCATCGAACACAACGCCTCGCTGTTCTATCTCGACGCGCACAACGAGGACGAGTACGCGCCGACGGCGGTGAGCAAGTCGTTGATGAGGTCGGCGCTGCACCAGGGCGGCCGGTATATGCGCGGCCGCATGACGCTCGAGGACGTCGCCAACATCCGCGTCAAGCGTGTGGCGGAGCTCAAGCAGCCCCTGCGATGGTGGCAGGCGGAGATCGCCCGGGGCGAGATGGCGATCGCGATTGGCGTCCTGGGCGGCAAGGACGCAGCCCAGAAAGGGCTCGACCTCGAGGTGCTCCGGCTGTGGGTGACGCAGGAGCGGCTCCCCGACGGGTGGAAACCGGATCACACGCAGGGTCTCTTGCAGACGGGCGAGATGGCCAAGGTCATTCGAGATCGTATGGGGGCGATGCAAAAGGGCTCGATGCACAACATTCTGGATGACGAGCGTACATCGCCCGTCACTTCTCCAACGAGCGCAAAGCTGGAAGAGATGTGAACAATTATTTGATTTCTCGCAGATCTTTGTTTTATTTATTGTATAGTGGTAATCTCTCCCTGTATCATGGTTGTGTGGATGCGTTGTTACATATGTAGCACCATCCGTCCGTAGTTTAGGCTGCCAATGCATTGTACCTCAGCACGTGCAAAGTCTCATGTGCGGCCACTCTAGATGTGGGACCGATCGCATTTCTGAGTCTAAGTCACCCTTGAGATCTTGAGAGCCCAAGTAATGTCTGGGATGCATAGTATACGAAAGATTATAAGGGCAACATGATACCACACGAAACCCGTGCGGGCGGATCCAGCGACGCACTAGTGTCTCCACGCATTGATATTGTCATCAGCTAAAGGCAGCGGTAGCACGAGGTCGCTACGGCAGAGCTGGAGTTGCCGACCGGATTGGAGGCTGTTGCAACTACCGACGAAGTCGAGATGGCGCCACCACCAGAGTTGCTAGAGGTCCCAGACGACACGGACAACGACAGCGACGAGACGCGTTGACCCGATGAGCTAGCGAAACCTGCGCAAATGCCAGCAGGTACACCCAACACCATATTGGGCAGCGCAGATCCCAGAGGAGAGCGCACAGATTGAGGCCAACGCCTCCGACCCATCAAAAGAACATAGGGGCACGCCTAGTGACGACGAGCGTCCGCTAAACGCACCCACAGAGCCTGACGCAGCCGAGAGTACGAGGGCAGGCGAGGAAGTCGAACGAGCCCGAGACGGCACCATCACCAGAGGTCCTAGAGACAAGACGGCGAAGAATGGCAGCCCTCGCAACACCCAGAACCAGCAGAGGAAGTGCACTGGCATAAAAGCCCAGCGCGCGCCGAGCGAGGCCCACCCGCGGACGTCCAGGTCGAGCTGGAAGGCGAACCCGGCGATATCAAAGTCGAACCAGGCAGAGGCGTTGTGCATGCCAGCGCCCATGCGGCGGCTGACGGAAAGGACGAGGAAATTCCAACACCTCCCACGGCCGCCAGCGAACGAAGCAAGCGGTCAGACAGGTGGTGGCACGGAGGTCAAGCGAAACGAGAGCACCGCGCGCGAGCGCAGGGGTCGACCGTGCGGACTTTGGAGTGCCCAAAACGTTGGTAGTGAGGGGAGGACTCCGGGAGCGCATGGCGAAGGGTCGACCGAGGTGTGTTGGCGCGGTCGGCAATGCCAGGAGCTGACGTAGTAGGCGCTCAGTACACGCGACGAGCCGACGATGACGTACCCGGAGAACCACCTGACGAGGCCGCGCAGGGCAAGAATCGGTTTCCCGAGCGCGGTCGTCCTCGCATCTCGTGGTCAGGGAATGGACCGGTAGCCTCTATAGGCTATATCCAAGGTGTGCCAGTACGTTAGTGGCTGCCTGAGCGGGTATGTCGATCTTACCGGGGTCATACCGTCGTCACGATCGCCGCTCAACTCGGCCTGGTCGCCCCACATGGTTCCTCGGCCTCTACATGGACCTGGTGCGTCCGTTTCGCTGCCGCCGCCGCCGCCACTCGTCTGCGCCGTCTCTGGACACCGTCGTCATCGTTCTAGCACGCCCAATTGCGCTCGATTTCGCCTGACCTGGTTTCTTCGCCTAAATGGTCTCCCGGCCCGGTACGTCGACTTTCCGCGCTCGTATCATCAACGCGTTTGTTGATGGCGCTGGAGAAATATCCCTGGGTGCTTTTGGAGTGACGTGGTGCGGCCGTTTGACCACCCGGCTCGTCCGGTTCGCGGTATGCCCTCCCAGGTGAGTCTTCGCCACTCCTGGGCTCTAGCCGCTCGTGTGGTCGTTCTGACGCGTTCGGAAACTCCTGAGGCATATTCCTGGAGACTTCGTCATGCTGACATATCGCCGTCTACGCCGTCTCGCGCTCTGTTGCGCGTCGCGTGTGTGGAAGCCCTCCAGGTGAGTCCTCCAACTTTCTTCGCTCTGGGCGTTCGCACTCATGACCTGGCGCGTTCCGCGGTCCCTTAGGATGGTTCGTTGGCCCTCGTCGCTAGTGGATACTGCCATCACATTCACCTCGACCGTTTCGACGCGATCGTCGAAGCTCGCAAATACGCCCCTCGAGCTCCAACTAGGACGCCACTGCACATGCAGCCAGAGCGCCTGCGCAAGACACGATTACGTCGCGCACCCACAATCGTTTGCCACATCGAACCGCTACTGATCTGGACGCTGGACGCTAGACGCGATTTATATTTATTCATAAGTATATCTCTGATTACGCACACCCGCACACATAGATACTACCGCCCCGAGGAGTCGAAACTGCACATCAGGAAAAACAGCCTTTTCGACTCACAATTAGGAAGTCACGCGACCGCACGGCAATCTTGGACCGTATACACTCTCTTATTAGTATACTTCTACCTTTCCATTCTTGATTGCTGCCTTTTATTTAGGCAAGCATCCCACTTCGCAGCTCTATGCTTGAAGGGGAAGTACTCCTACTCAGTGAGTGACAGTGACTCGCTGAGTATTCTATAGTGAAGCTTTTTGCTCCTAGTGCGACTACTCGCCATTGTTCCTTGTCTGACTTTTTCTCCAATTTGGCGACCTGTGACATACTGTGGTTGACTGAACGCAGAAACTGACATACCTGGGAAAAGTCGGCCGTCTGTGGCGTCTGCGTATCTACGACATCTGTCACGGTCTAGCGCCACAGATCGCCGAAGTCAGGTGGCATTTTTTCCCGATGGGCCGACATGGATGTCTGAATACCTTTGGCCTTGTAGTATTTTCAAAACTTCACTAGGCGCTCATACCATTCCTTCACCAATGCGATCCTCCAGTGAGTAGTTCTGAAGCTTCAAGTGACGTGAACGGCGCGTGACCTAATTACAACTATAGTAAACAAGTGTCGGACGGGCCGAGGCCAATCGGTATTCTCAAGTTCATCCAGCTTGAAACAGGGAACATGTACGCTTGTCCAAAAATAAAAATGGGCGCAGCACTGCAGCCCGCGTCTCAAACTCGTTTCGGTTCCACGTTCTGAATCGCCCACACGTCCTCAGCCACGTGCGGCTACCTATAGCACCCCCAACTCCCGCCCACCGATGTCTGAAAATATTTGGACTCGTTTTTTCAAAACTAGGAATAGTGAGAGTGGTGCAATCGACGCTCAGGTGCGTGTGCGCCCGATTCACCCCACCGGGGATGTGGGTCCAGGTGGACTCTCTTTTGAGGAAGGTACCTCGGCTTCCTTGCTCCTCGTCTTTTTTCTTTGCTCAACGAATATCATTCCACGTAGACACTGCCGGAGGGCTTGGTCGCCATCTCGGCATTACATCATGCACTCTCCTCATCGTAGGGACTATCGTTGGTACTGGTATTTTCTCGACACCCTCGTCCATTCTCAGCAGCGTAGGCTCTGTCGGAGCCTCACTTATGCTCTGGGTGCTTGGTTTCCTCCTCTCCTTCTGTGGTTTGTTCATCTGGCTCGAGTTTGGGGCGATGTATCCCCGCAGTGGCGGCGAAAAGGTCTATCTGGAGGCGGTCTATCAGCGACCGAAATACCTTGTTACTGTGGTGTTTGCTGCGAACATGATTTTCCTCGTACTCAACTCGAGTGGGTGCATCGTAAGTGCGACTTGTCGTGGGTCCGCGTGTAGCCTTGACCTTGGCCGGCATGTATGTCTAGGTCTTCGCGAGCAAGTGGGTGGCTGCATCACGCCATCTCTTTCAGTATGGATTTGAGGCGCTGTTTCAGCATCCTTATTTCGGCGGACAAGGTCGCAACGGTTTGGTCCGAACGTGGTATTGCTGTCGGAGGTGTGTTTACCGTCCCTGGTGTAACCTGAGCGGGTCAAACATCATCCCAGTGATTGTTCTCACGACGCTCCTCCATGGCTTCATGCCGCGTACTGGCGTGCTTGTCATGAATGTGACATACTCTTGTTTGCGCTCTCCTTACACCTTCTGATACCCCTATCTCCAGTTTCTGTCAACTTTTAAAATCGTCATTCTCGCCTGCATTGCGGTAACAGGCTGGGTAGTGCTCTCAGGTAAAACACGCATCGCCGATCCGCACGCCAATTTTCGTGATGCACTCGCTGGTAGCTCACACAGTGGTGGAGATGTAAGTGTTTCTCGTCAATGAGGATACTGCACGACAATGACAATGCATAGTATGCAACAGCAACCTTCAAGGTCCTGTATGCGTACTCTGGCTGGTCCGTAGTCAACTATGTGCTCAACAATGTTCGAAATCCGGTCCAAACACTTGTGATTGCTGGCCCCCTTGGACTGAGCATCTGTGCCGCCCTCTACATTTTTGCAAATATCACGTATTTCAGTGTTGCAACTAAGGTGCGTCCACTTGACCTGCGACAGAGGTGATCGATGCAATTATTTGATATTGAGCCAGGCTGAGATCGAGTCCTCTGGGGTGACCGTGGCTGCGTTGCTCTTCCGGAACGTGTTCGGAACGGCAGCGGAGCGTGCATTGAGCGTCTTTGTTGCTCTCAGGTAGAATTTGCACTCCTTCATGACCTAGTTCCTGAATCCGTGGTACTACTGTCTCTGTCTCTCATAGCGCCCTAGGGGTGAGTGCTGGCACGTCTTGTATTTGAGCGCTGTGTACTAATATCGAGTCAGAGCGTCGTCAGCACTGTATGTGCCGATATCTGCAGTCAGGGCTTGCTCATTGCCATAAACCTGGATAGACGTTTACTAGCGCCCGCGTCAACCAAGGTATGCATGCGTATTGCTTCAGTTCTGGCCATTTATCGCGGTCATGCATTTATTCCCAACAGAACTTGCCAAAGAGGGTCTCCCTCTCCCGTTCGGAAACAAGTTTTGGGCGTCAAACTGGCCGACAGGAAAGTCGCCGCTTCCTGGTCTCATCATCACTTTGGTTCCATCCGTATGCAACCTCTTGATTACTTATGAGGGATACACTTATCGGCGTGCAGGTTGTCGTGATTATTGCACCCCCTGTCAAGGTCGCATATCCCTTCATATTAGACATAGAGGGGTATCCCACTCAGATTATCAACTTTTTCGTTGTCGTCGTCCGTCTTCCCCCATCTCCTCTGAAATGACTTTTCATCTCCGGCCAACTGTTTCGCAGGGTCTGTTTTGGATGCGTTGGAAGGAGCCTGACATTCCTAGACCATTCAAGAGTAAGTAGAATTCTTCCGTGAAAGCTCGGATTAATGCAAGCCATCGCAGTCTGGTTGCCTCTGGCGGTGTTCTATCTTATTGCATCTGTATTCCGTGAGTACCGCCTGCTGGCATTTATCGCGACAACTACTTATGTGCAATTCCTGGTAGTCATCATCGCACCATTCCTCCCTCCGCCTGGTGGGGTTGGGGACACGCCTCCTTTGCCGTACTATCTGTGCATCCGCATGCTTCGCTCGTGGTTGAGCTGCACTGATTAAACTCGTGTGACAGATACTGCCTCGTTGGCATTGGTGTCTTACTTGCCGGAGTCGCGTATTGGGCCTTGTGGCGCATTCTGCTACCAAAGGCATTTGGATACGAGCTCGTGCCGCACAAGGAGACGCTCGAAGACGGCACGGTTGTGACTGTGGTACGTCGCTTCGTCTCTGGGAGTCTCCTTGTTTCGCACACGGGAATGAAATTGATTGGTGTGCGTCAGTTTTCTCGCCAGAAAATCCAGTGAATGTATGCTACGGACTCGGCGGTTGTTTCCTCTGTCTTTTTTGCCTCGTGTAGCACGTAGCCTGCACAAGAATGATATGTTTGGTCGTGAGGGCTCGTACGAATTGCCCCCGTGCCGCTAATCCGGGCCGGTAGCGTGCCTGCCAACGAGTTCAGCACACAAATGCACTCGTACGCCCACTCACCGGGTTGGGACTGCCTGGTCACTGTAAAGGGTCCGCGACCACCCTCAAATTACGAGCTCCATACGGACACTGCCGGGTGATCCGGCCCGCCAACGCCGCGAGTAACGCTGGCACCACGTCTTCCGTTGGTCGCACTTGAAGGGCGCAAAATTCCTTATGCTGGCCATCTTGTGCACCCAACTAGGCATCGGGCGTTTCAGCTTCAAGTGTGTCGAGTGTGGAACAGCGCTGAGCGGACGCGTCCGTTTGGCACCCCAATTTAATTATCCCCGTCAGACTCGGCAAACGGGGTGTGCTATGTCGCGACATCTCGACGATAGGTTGCACCATCCAGCCTGTCATCCGACCATATGTTCGGTTTCCACTTGCTGCCCATCACCGACATGGCTGCCCCATATCCGGCCACTCAGAGCATCGCTGATAAGCAGTACTGACTACTTAAACCGGGTGCGCTCCCACAGCCAGCGCTCCCACTGTTGATTTGGTGGTCGCACGCTCTCCGTCCTCATCATGTCGGGAAGCCCTTGGACGCGTCTCTTCAGGTCCCAGCCCGACGAGAACAGCTTCGACAAGCCTGACAAGGACAGCTACGACCACTCTAACGAGAAACAGCCCGTATCGGACGTCTCGCCGTCCGCCACCGACGTCAGTCCTGGTGGGCTCTCCCTCAAAGAAGGTGCCCTCGCTCCCACACTGCCAGTTCCTCCTCCCAGTCTTTGTTAAAACAAGCGTATTCCGCTACAGGGACCGCCGGTGGACTTGGTCGCCATCTCGGCATCATATCATGCACGTTTCTCATCGTCGGACGTATCATCGGCACCGGTATCTTCTCAACGCCTTCGTCCATTCTGAGCGGGGTGGGCTCCATCGGGGCCTCACTCATGCTCTGGGTGCTCGGTTTCCTCCTCTCTTTCTGTGGCCTGTTCATCTGGCTCGAGTTTGGGACGATGTATCCCCGCAGTGGTGGTGAAAAGGTTTACCTGGAAGCTGTCTATCAGCGACCGAAGTACCTCGCTACGGTGGTGTTTGCTGCGAATGCCATCCTGCTTGGATTTACTGCGAGCGGGTGTATTGTGAGTTTCACGTTTTGTTTCGATCAACGTCCGCGTCCGCGCTCGCTATTGACCTTGGCTGCCGTATAGGTTTTTGCGAGCAAGTGAGCGACTCGGTGATACTTTTCGTCTCCAGCGTTGCTCTGATGCGCTGCTCCAGCATCCTCGTTTCGGCGGGCAAGGTCGCGACGGTTTGGACCGAGCGCGGCATCGCTCTCGGAGGTACGCCTCGAGTTCTATATTCAACCTGCGGATCAGTGCAAATTTCATTGCCAGTGATCGCTTTCGTGACCCTTCTCCACGGTTTTACACCGCGCGTTGGCGTACATATCATGAACGTGCGCATATAGTCTGTCTTTGCGACCCCATCTGACGACCCGCGTCCCAAGCTGCTAACGACGTTCAAGATCGTCATCCTTGTCTTTATCGTCATCACAGGCTGGGTTGTGCTCTCGGGCAAAACCCGTATCGCCGACCCGCACGTCAACTTTCGCAACGCGTTCGCCGGGAGTTCCCACAGCAGCGGAGATGTGAGCGTTTTTTTTTTTCTTCTCTTTGTCTGACATGCATTATACGAATGCGCATGTATACAGTACGCGACAGCGACCTTCAAAGTGTTGAACGCATACGCCGGCTGGTCAAACGTCAACTACGTGCTCAACGATGTCCGGAATCCGGTCCGGACGCTCAAGATCGCTGGACCGCTCGGACTAGGCATCTGCGCCGCCCTTTATCTCCTCGCCAACATTGCATATTTTAGTGCGGCGACCAAGGTGCGTCGAATATACCCTTACTCTTTGTGTACATGCACGCGGCGTGGATGCCGACCGCCGTTGTTGGTAGGATGAGATCGAGACTACTGGGGTGACCGTGGCGGCCCTGTTTTTCCGGAACGTGTTCGGAACGTCAGCAGAGCGTGCGCTGAGCGCCTTTGTTGCTCTCAGGTAGGTCATGCATCTGATCTCGTCTTTGACGTGGTTTGTTGATCTCACCAATGCATGTTCAACGACGCAGTGCGCTGGGAGTGAGTGTTGGCGTATTTCGGCCCCTGGATCCCCTGTACTGACGCTCACCCCAGAATGTCATTACTATCGTATGTTTTAGCACCCGCTTGTACGCCTGCCCGCTCAGAGACATGGATAGACGTTTGCCGCTTCCCGCGTTAATCAAGGCAAGGATGTCGTCTGCGTACCGTGTTCTCGCGGTTGATTGTGGCCCATGCGTTCATTCCCAACAGAACTTGCCAAGGAGGGGATTCCTCTCCCTTTTGGAAACAAGTTCTGGGCATCAAACTGGCCGACGGGAAAGTCGCCGTTGCCTGGCCTCATTATTCATTTGATCCCTTCCGTATGTAATCTCTCGGTATTCGTGAGAGGCAGGTTGATCGGTGTGCAGGTCATCGTTATCCTCGCACCGCCCATCAAGGTTGTATACCCCTTTATATTAGACGTGGAAGGATATCCTACTCAGATTATCAACCTTTTCGTTGTCGTCGTCCGTCTTACCCTGTTGCTCTTGGAATGCCTTCATCTCAGACAGCTATTGCACAGGGGTTATTTTGGATGCGTTGGACGAGACCTGACATCCCCAGACCATTTAAAGGTATGCAGAATTCTGCTTGGAAAATTATAGGGCTGATGCACGTCATCATCCCAGTTTGGTGGCCACTGGCAGTGTTCTATCTTGTTGCTGCTGTGTTCCGTGAGTACGGTTATTCGAGGGTTCCATCACAGGGACTTATGGGTCTCCAGTCATCGTCGCGCCATACCTCCGCCCAGCCAATGGGGTTGGAGACACACCTCCTCTGCCATACTATCTGTGCGTTTTACACGCTTTGCTCATCTCGAGGATGTGAACCGATCTGAATTGGTTCAACATTGAATGACAGATACTGTCTCGTCGGCATCGGGGTGATGTTTGTCGGGGTTGCATATTGGGCCGGATGGCGTATCCTGTTGCCAAAGGTGTTCAGGTATGAGCTCGTGCCGCACAAGGAGACGCTCGAGGATGGGACGGTCGTGACTTTGGTACGTACTGGTGTTGCCTGACGCTGCCGAACGAACTCTTTGGCACGAAGTGATTCCTGACGGGCTCCTCAGTTTTCGCGCCAGAAAGTTCAGTGAACGACGAGGAGCGTATGTCCAGGGAGGACGAATATACCCTTGTATGTGACTATGACCAGATGGTTTGACTGACGATCTTTTACTTGTTGCTTTTTTTTTGAAGTACTGATACCGTAGTCTTGGATCTTGCCTCGATAGACGAAAAAGAGGTACCCTGTTGCAGGTGAAAGAAAAAATGAACGTTGTACTCATTCGGCAGCACGAAGGTTTCGGGCCTACCGCTCGTCCAGCATCCCACTCGCCTCCGTAGCGTTGAGCCCCAAGGTAGCTCGGCCCCCCCCCCCCTAGGGGGTCTCGCCATGATCATGAAACACGGACCACTGTCCCCCAATGAAACCCAGTCATCGACCCACGGTCGTCGCTTGTGGGGTTGTATTCTGACATTTGATTCGTGCGGCATAGGGCTGCACGTTACCTCACTGGTACGACGTCGGATGAACGGGCTTCGCGCGAGGTTGTGCGAAGGGTCTGCCAAGAACACGATGCACTGACATGAGAACAAAACGTTCGGCGTGATAGCCATCGGAGCACGCTCGTAGCTTCAGCGGCAGCCCACATCCTCAGGCAGCTGCTCTCGGAGAATTGTTCGAGCACTCATCGAATTCGACTTTGCAGCGCATTGAAACCAGGACGCGGTGAGTACTTCAAGCAGCGATGCGGCGGCAACCTGGCGAACGCTATCTCCATTGGATGTCATTAGCGGCCTAGGGTTCAGGCTGGAACGGAGCGGACGTTTCAGTTTCACGCGGGACCTACGAACCACTAAATTGCATTCGAGTACGCCGTGCCCGGATCAACTGACCTACATTTTTAAGCGCTGTCATCGCCAACACCTTTTATTATGCGGCAGGAGCGCCTGCCTGGACCCCTGTGGCTAGCGAAGCGGTCTGTGGCTAACCTCGAGGACGGGAGGCTATTTCTGGTTAGTTAATCTCGACAGAAATTTCTCCGCCAATCGGCATACTCCGTTTGGGTACGTAAGAACCTACCGCCTGCTGGAAGTTGGACAGCGCTGAACGCACAGTCCGATACCCCCGGTGGACAGTGACGTACATGTGGATGTCAAGGAAGTCGCACAAGTGACAAGGCTGCATACTATTCCGCCAGACGCTTATACCCGAGTCCGGATGCATGACAGGAGGACGAGTTCAAACCGGAGGGGGTGTAGCAGAAGGGGGGGGGTGAACAAGAGCCCCCTCGACGTATAAAAAGGGCCTCTAGGCTGCAAGAAGACTCATCAGCGAACACATCGCCTGATATCATCCCCTACAGTTCCACCCATCTCACTCGTTCTTCCTCTGACAACCATGTTTGTCCGCTCTCTTGTCTCCCTCGCTGCCCTCGCCGCCGCTGTCGTCGCCGCACCCAGCGCGCTCTTCGCTCGTGACTCTGAATGCAGCACCGGCCCAATCAACTGCTGCAACAGTGTCTCCTATGTGAGATTGTTCGCTTGTCATGACATTTTATATTCGTTCCCTTGTACGCCTTTTCGTTAACCATCCTTTTCTATCCCAGGCGAACTCAACGGAGACCGCCAACACCCTCGGAGTGCTTGGTATCGTTGTCCAGGACGCCAGCAGCCTTGTCGGCCTCCAGTGCACTCCGATCGTCGGCGACAGTGGATGCACCCAGCAGCCCGTCTGCTGCAACAACAACGACTACGTGAGTCGGGCCCATCCGCCTTGCTGTGTTATCGTGGGCCGGGCACTGACGCATTTTGGGGTGTCGTCCACAGAACGGCCTTGTTGTCATTGGCTGCTCTCCCATCAATATTAACGCTTGAGCGACGGGCGTGCACCCCGCTTGCATCCCCTTGGCGGCACTTTATCCCTCTCTTTTCTTTTCGTGTGCGTTGATGTTGGGGTCTTCATGGTAGCCGGGATTTGTCTGTCGGCAGTTTTAATAGATGGTTGGAGTTGGGTTGCGTTTATTCCGTGCGTGCGCGAGACCCCAGGCAAATGGGGGGGGTGAGGGGGTTGAGTGATCTGAGTGTCATGGCCGTTCTCTGAGGTCTGCGAACGAGGTAGAACACGGACGGACTGTGGAATGGCAAGATGTCCGTGTCTGAGCGATCTTACTCGTAAGCTGGGATCATGATGCGATGGGTCTGACGATGGAGGATGACCTTGGTCGACTGCAAGTGTATATTCTAACGCGTATTGTGGTCCACATTAGAGTGCGTGGCGTGAAGGGGCACGGCATGCAAGTGGCTGATTTGCGTAGACACCGTACTATACATGGACATACTGCAGTCATAATCGACCGCTCGTCCAGCCCCTCACGCAACTCGAATTGCTACCCGAGTGGGCAATCCTCACGGGGCAAACTAGCGTACTCGCCTTGATCGCCACCTCGGAGCATGACGGTCGCGACTGTGATACCCCGGTGGACCCGATCGGCCACGCTGGTCCGGGGGTGCAGTGTCCCGTTTCTCCAGACGGCCTGCGAGGCATTGTGGGCCTTTGATGATCGATGATGGGTTGCTCCTTCCCCCCTCAAGGAGGTCGACGCGTGCACGCCCGAGTTTGCCAAGGAGTGGCCCGAGTTGGCGTCGGCCGGTTCTGCGGAGGTGCAGAAGCCGTGTGTGGAACGGGGACGTCGTTCACTGCATCGTCTCAAGGTCAACGACAGCCTGGCGTGTGTCACACGCCCGGTCACGCAAGTCGTCCTACATCGTCGATCGTACACACGCTACACGTTGCATCCGAGGGTCAGCACGTGCCCATCGACGACGGCCCCAGGTCGATCGACCGCTCCGACGACAGCCCGCCCATCTCGGCGAGCGTGTGCGAGAACAGGGCGTCGAACGCGTGCAAGAGGCCCGCGCGCTCCAACGCGCCCTGGTAGTCCTCCCCCGGCGTCTGCGACGGCAGCCTCGACAACCACGCCTCGAGCGCCGCCGTGCCCGTGACGAGCAGGCTGTGCAACCGTGTCCGCTCCGTCTGGCTCACCGGCGTCGCGGCGCGCATGCTCGGTCGGTCCGTCGTCGTCATCCCCATCACCTCCACCGGAACGACGAGATCGAGGGCGGCGCCCGACGCGGGATCCCAGACCTGGGCGTTGAGCACGGCGAGCCACGCTTCGTCGAGGTCGTCGAAAAAGTCGAGGAGCTGCTGCAGGCCGTCCATCTCGGGCGGGTAGCCCGGCACCGAGGTCATGACGTCGTTGGTGAGGCGGAGCAGGAACGTGGTGCGCAGCGACGCCGATGGGTCCACGGGCGGGATCTGGAGGACGAAGGCGAGGAGGGGGTGCATCGCGTCGAGGTAGGCGGACAGGGTCGGCAGTCTGCTGAGGGACGGGTCCGAGCTGGGGGCAGAACGCGGGAGGGGGGGGGGTGAGCGCCGCCGCCGCATGTGAGGAACGGGCGCACCGTTTCTTGAACGCGCTCTCGATGTCTTGGAACGAGTTCTCGAGAAACTCGACCGCCCTTCGTTCCTGTCCTTTCGACAGCGCGCGCATGTGTGTGCGCGAGTGCCCTTCCATCGGGAGGGGGGAGGTGTGTTGTGACGGGCGTGGGGGCGTCGTGTCCGTTGGTGGTCCTCTGTTCCTCGGCGACTCCCGTGCGCGGACCACTGGCACCAAGTCCACGAGCTCAGCCCATCCGTCCGGCTGCCCGCTTTCAAAGTTCTTCGATCCCTGATGCTGTGGGGCTGCAGGCGGTCTGGCGAGCAACGTCCTCGGATCCCGGTCACTCGACAACATATTTCCCTCTTACTATACTTGGTCCACGCATGACCGCACTCGCACACTGATAATATGCACGGATCGCTCAGGCCACAAAGAGCAGTCAAGGCAGTGCTCTCCAAGCCCTTCCCGAGTCGATCGTGGGCAGACCTGAGCGATCCAGAGTAGTCGGTCTCGCGCACGACTGCTGTACAGACTGCGAAGCCTTTCATTTATTGCTAATACAATCAGGGGACGATGGGGGGGGATCAGGAGACAGTACAGTTCGTGACGGTGAGAGAAACAGATACGTATCACAACATTGGACTATGTCGCCGCATCAGACAGTTACGGAAGTAGGGAAGGGGAGGTATCATGAATCATGGGTCGCGCACGGCTTCAAGAAGGTCCGTGAGGGTGCCATCTGGTGAGTAGCCAACAGAGGTGACTGAATCTGTGTGCCCCTGAAATGGACCTGCCACACACTGCCCAGTGGGGGTGTCCCACATCCTTGTAATGGTCCTGTCCTCTGAGCCAGAGATAATGTGGGTGCCATCTGGTGACTGAAGTGCGACGGCGTGTCGTCCGCAAGGTCGTCGTCTACGCCACATCTGACTAGGGTTCGGTGTCCCCCCCCCCCAGTAAGCTTGGATAGATCCGGCGAGGCGACTCAGAACCTACCGGGATACCGATACCAGTTACCCTTTACCCTAAAGCTTGGGCCTGGTATGGCGCTCCGCGGAGGGGATGTGTACGCTGCTATGCACACGCCACGGGTCGGACCGGCAGAGACACACAGCCAGAAGGTTGAGTTGGCAGAGACACACGGTCAGAACGGTGAGCTTGCGGACAGATGGAAGCTGGGAGCAAAGAAGTGAGAGACGAGCACGCGCCAGCACCACGCTATTTATGTGTGCACATGAGGTACACGTGTTCGACCCGACACAATTATGAAACCCTGCGTATCATCGATATCGACCCGGATAGATACGAACACGATGTGCGCATTACGGCCAACGGAAAAGAGAGGCCGGGAAAGCAAACCACACCAGGGACCAAAGGCGATGGGGAATCGAAGCTGAGTGGGCGATCATATTTCGTTTGCGCGAAACCATGGATCTCACCGACTTCCAGCGTATGCAGCAAGATCAATAGGAGAGCTTGAGCCGAATCCTTTATGGAGGAAGAGAAGTGTAACGAGGTATATCCTGTGTTATGATGGGGATCGTCACCTAAAAACCCACTCCAATTGTCGTTCGAGAGCCCTCGATCCAGAAGCGGATCCTCGAGTCGTCTGATAGGGACGGGATGGTTCGGGGTTGCTGTGCCCTAGGACTTACTCCCCTTGGCTTACCAGCCCCATTGTTCTAGTCGGTCTTGCAGCGATGGTCTCCATCATGAGGAACGCGGTCTCGAGAAGGTGACATTCACGACGCTTGCTGACTTCAGCTCACGCATGACGAATGATGCATGGGACGTGGACATGAAACATGCGAGCGGCAGGATACACCCACAAAGTCCAATGATTCATCGTGCACAATTTTGTTTTTCGGTCCTGCACTTTGGTACAACGCGTCCATCGTAGGCCGGAAACACCGCACGCGGCAAAGACGGTCCCAATTCGAAGCGCTTTTGGACGGGTCTTGACGAGGCTGATCTCTCGTACGATCTGCGATCCAAAAATGTCGCTCAACACGAGCGACCGTTCTGACAGAATGCCCATATCTCCGAGTGTCTCAGAGAACAGGTCATTAGATTTTTGACTTTTGCAAGCGGCCTGCTCGCTCGAACCGGGACTCGATAGCCTTCTTTTTCGCAGGGTCTGCGGCTGCAACTTGGACTCCCTGTGCCCCCATCGAGCTTGTAACGGCTAGCCCCATCTAGCTACGTATGGTGGGCCAGTCAGGGCCGATTGTGTCGTCATCATCACAGGAACGATGAGATTGACGTTGGTGCCCGGCGCAGGGTTCGCCGAGGAGTTACCACGGGCCGTCCGTCCCGAGCGAATAACCTGGTACCGAGGTCATCAAGTCATCAGTCAGATGGAGTGATATCGAGGAGTCTATTGGGCGGGACCTGAGGACGAACGCAATTCGTATCCAAAGGCAGGCCGATATCGGAAATCTGCCCAGGGACAGCTCTCAGCTGAGTAAACGCGACGTCAACGGATACACGGTGTACAACGCGTTACACCAAGCATGGCGCACCGTTTTTTGAAGGAGCTTTCTTCGCCCCGCAGACGGCGCGCAAAACGTGTGTCTAGGTACGACTCCATTTCCGAGGTGTCGAGGGCAGATCATTGATAAACGACAGACGACACCCTACTAGCACAGTCCAATCCGTTTCCGGACTTGGTCTATCGTCGCTTCCGAGTATTCCATCGCTCGCAGTGCGCCTTTCCGCGCAACCTCTGCGAGATGCGTCTTTTCATGGCGAACTTTCTCGAACTCAGTTCGGGGGCCCTTGAGTACCTCTTCGATCGCATCCGCTACATCATTCTTCAGATGTCCGTGGCCCTTGTTTGCATATCGTTTCGCAACTTCCGTAATATCGGCATCGATGCACGCTGCAAGAATCGCAAGCAGATTCGACGTGCCTGGCCGAGACACTGGATCGTAGGTTATGCCTTGGATAGAGTCTGTCACCGCCCCACGGATTTTTGCCTTTATCTGAGTGGGGGTATCCGTGAGAAGGATGCGCGAAGCAGCATCCGGTGAGGACTTGGACATTTTCGACAAAGGATCTTTGAGCGAGAGTATCCGCTTTGATGGTGCTGGAGCGTCGTGAGCTGCAAAGCTATGGTCCTCGAAGTAGTAAGGTGACTGACTGTCCATGTAATTTGGCAAGGGAAAGAGTGGCGATTGGCCTGGACCACTAAACGAACGATTAAATATATCTGCCAGGTCCCGGGTAAGTTCTATATGCTGGCGTTGATCCTCCCCTACAGGAACGTGAGTGGCCCTTGCAGAGGTCGTCGCTCAGCGTCGTTGGTGTTCAGAGCAGACTATTCACCTATAGAGGAGCACATCCGCGGCTTGGAGCACCGGATAGGTGAACAGCCCAGTGTTGAGCAACGACTCGTCCACTTCGTCTTCCGATTGGGCATTCCTTGATGCTGCTAGTCGTGACTTGACAGAGTGAGACGAGCGGAAGGATTACGTGTGTTGTTACCCACCTTCCACGTCGTCATCCGGCGTAGTTTTCCAACAGGCGTAAGGCAGTTCAAGATCCAACACAGTTCTGTGTGGTGTCGGTTCTGAGGAGCCTCAGTCATTCGGTGCTGCAGAGACCGGTCGCCCTCACATGATCTTGGTGAAACAGTATCGAACGTGCGGGGTCGATCCCGATGGCAAGGAGCACCGCGAGCATATCATCTCGAGCGGACCGCAGGCGCACGGGGTCTTGGGGGAGGGTCAGAGCGTGCCATCCCACGATGGAAAAGAGAAGGACGTCTGCGGATTTCTGCAGCTTGACCCAGTTGGACAGCGCGCCCAAATAGTTTCCCAGCTACGCGTCCGAGGGTCAGCGCGAGCACAACGAAACGAGCCCTGTCCTACATGCGGGATGCCTGTGGGCTGTATGCCAGAAAAGACGACCCGGGTCGCGAACGGGCGCCGCTGGGACCACTTTGTGAGCGTGCGCTGGGCGTGTTGACGCAAGAGGCCCATTGGCCGTTTGAAACTCCGTTTGGCCTCATGAAACGCTGACGCCGACGCCCGCTTCCGATTCCGTTCCTCCTCACCGAGCGCGACGTGGTCGACGGCCATGGAGTACGAGCTCGACTTTGCCTTGCCTGGCGGAGACGGTTTCTACGACGTCACCCAGGCGTTCGCCGACGCAGCTCAAGGTAAACCCTCACACGACTCTTCGTGTCGCGCCCGTTCACCTTGGAGACGCAAGATTTGCCTTCCGGGGGACTCGTGCTGGCGGACGACTTCACCCTCCAGGATGCGATGGCGGCCTTTGAAGTAGGTGCCATGCCTTTCTGCCACGCTCCTCCGCTCAGGCCGCAACCAAGATCGGGGAGCCTCGATTCGACAGCGGTCTGGCGCTCATGGACCAAACGCGACCTGTGTTCGATCCCCTCGATCCCCTACTCCCAGAAGAGGTGTGTTGGGTGATAGACCGTTCGTTTGCCTGCGAGGTGAATGGTCAGACAAACGCGTGTGACTCGTATTCATGGCCTGTCGCGCTCCAGATGGAATGGCATACCGGCTACACGCTCTCCCAAACCATATACTCGTTCCTACACGCCCACGCGCTGAGAGAAACTGACCCAGAATTGATCCCAGCCGATCAACTTGGCAACGTCGACCACGCCCGTCCGCTCGAGCTTGTCACCATCGTTCTCAGAGCCTACGTGTATGGTCTGCTCAAGTCGTGCGATCTCTCATGGAGGGAACTAAACAAGGGGAATGTGTATGATGTCCGTTTCATGACGTGCTCCCAAACCTTCCCCCCTCATTCTTCTTTCGGCATCGGCCGGGTTTGACAGACTGAGGACTGGCAGAGCGAGAAATGCGACGTGCCTTTGGGGGAGGCCCTCCCAGTCCCCTATATCCTAGCAAAACTAGAGCATGCCTGCGCCTGGCTCGACCGCTCTTTCAAAGGTAACTTGACTCAGAACAATGCGCACCTCAACTGATGTATGCAGCGTCACCGACTTGGAAGAGCGCGCTCCATGATCGACTCGTTCTGCGCAAGGTTCCGTTCACGACATTAGTTGCCTGCATGGGTCACTGACACCATGCCAGACGATCATTGAACTCCTATCTGCACAATTGTCCAAGGAGTACCACACCCTCCGTCCGCTCGTCCATACTGCGCGCGAACTGATACATAAAATACGGCGAACGCCCCCACCAGAGCCCGGGCCCAATTCTCCAGCACCTCGCATCTTTGATCCCCAGTTCGCTCGCGTTCTGCTCTCGTTTATCCCACTTCACGTCATTCGGCTGCCCGACCAGGACGTAGTGTGGGACAAGCTCCTGGGGCTCTTGGATTCGCTGGACCAGCTCAGCATTCTGTCGGGGGTGACAAACCTCGCCAGCTGGAAGGTTGTGAGGATTATATCGAGAAAGTACTGTCTGGCTTACTCTCTGTTCAGATCATGGGCCACATCCAAGTTTGGTCGTCGAAACCAGATAGACGGCTGCCGTACATCCGGTCAGCATGTCAGGTATCGAAGCCTTTTGAATGTGTTCCAAATCCTTAATGAGCGATCCATTCCAGTCCGCACTCTTTGAGGACGGAGTGGTGCTGAGCAAATATACACAAAAGCACATCGTGGATTGCTTTTTCATGGAGAACTGCGGGATATCTTATGATTCATTTATTGACGGGGTCGTGCATCGGTGGAATGGGCCCCAAGCGTCCCCGTTGGCACATCTCGAACGCTCGATTATAGAGGTGCGCGCAGAGCCCGACGACCCTGTTTTTGCTCTCACATCCACGTCTTGAATTAGCTCGAGCTCGGTTACATCAAAGCTTTGTGGTATAACCCTTCTCGGCGACGTAGATACTGCGTGAAGTCGCTGGTAGACCGACATGTGCTTTATGCACTGTTAATGGACGTTCAGAGTAACCTCGTACCTTGGGTGCGCACCGTTATCGGTGTTCGCGTTGGTGTCTGATGACATTTGCAGCAACGTTTAGACCCCTTGCCCAGGCTATGCACCACTGTACTATTGCAAAGGCTGTCAGTTATATGTGAAATCGTCTTTTCCGGGGTGCAACTATCACTCTACTCTGGAGAGGAACGCGTGTTTGCGTATTGGTATGCCACTCAGGTGGTGGAATTGCAGCTCACGTGCCTGGATGAGCTCGTGCGAGGACTGCAGGGTAGGTGATGCTCGATCCACAGTGCATGAGTGTTGATGTTTTTGTCGTGTCGAGCAGGATCCCCTGCGTTTGACGAATATCAATTTCAGTCGATTTTTCTGACGGCTTTGCAGGCGATGTCGTGGGCTATCTTTTCGGTCCGTACTTTTTATTTCGTCTGCCGTGCCCCTTGCTTCACAAGACTTGGGTGTTCAGGTCTCCTTGAGAAAACTGGGGACGTCGTGGCAGCGTATGCGACTCAACTATCTCCGGCGATATAAATGGGCGTTCAAAGCCGAATACGAGGACATTGAGCGACCGCCCCTCGGTCATCCTAATTTCCTCAAGTTCACTGCCGCTTGTTCGGCGATACTGCAGGTATGTAATTTTACTTCACGACATCAATGGGTTGACGGGCTTTTTTTTGTGTGTGGGACATCAAAGGATCTTGATCATTCTCCCAGAGGACAGATTCAGCTCGCTGGGATGCTGTTGGGGAGATTGGCCACCTTTACGGGGGGGTGGACAGGGCCGTGGGTCGAGGAACGCAGGCAGGCAGGTGTCGTACCACGAACTGGCCTCTTCCCACCGCTCACGTCCACCAGTCCATCCAGGGCTTGCGCGACGTGTGTCAGAGTCTACAGACGCTTCCCGGGTCCATGTCAGAGGCGAGCGAGTGGGACGCGTCCGTACTGACCTGGGATCCAGACGTCCATCCGTGGTTTCCCCACATTCCATCTCGCCATTGAAATCTATTTCCTTATATAGGTACCAAGTAGCTATAGAATGGTTTTGTTTCTTTTCCGGCCTTTTTTTTTTCTTACAGACTTGTTTCTACGTACACTTGGCTTGGACTTTCATGTGCGCAGTCAGGCGAACGGCTTCGACGCGACTCACGCGACTGGCGGCGAAGGCGAGTCCGTATCATGGCGCGGTGAAGCTCTACGAGGCTGCGAGCAGTCTGGACGAGCTCGGTTCGTCTGAGGCTCTGCAAGCTGGACCATCCAACGTTCACGCCCCACGACGATCGCGTCGTGTCAAGCAGGAGACATCGGGCTTACCGAGCACAGAGCCAGCGAAGCCAGGAACTACCCGGAAGCGACGACAGGCGACGAAGGAGACGGAGGTCGAGACAGGTTCTGGCTCCGCCGCGAAGCACGACCTGGAAGACCTCGAGCACGAGGGCCTCCCGGACGACGACCGCGACGGCGACGGCGGCAAGAAACGACCCGCGCGCGCGCGCAAGCCCAAGTCCTCAACGTCAAAGACGATCCCGTTGGCGCTGGACGTGCCCCATCCAGAACCGGCTGGATGGGCGGATGTCTATGCGGCGATCAAGGAGATGCGTTCGCGCGTCGTGGCGCCGGTGGACACGATGGGGTGCGAGCAAGCACAGTTGCACGAACGGGACCCCAAGGTTCGTACTCGATCGCGGTGAGGGGGGCGTTTGAGCGCTCAGCGGCCTGGACACATGATGACGTTGTGCCTCCCCGCCAGAACCGGCGGTTTGCGACGCTCATCTCGTTGATGCTCTCCTCACAAACAAAGGACGAAGTGACGGACGCAGCGATGGGCAAACTTCGAACTGCGCTCGGCGGGTCGCTGTCCGTCCAGGCCATGCTGGACGCCGACGACGCGCTCATTTCGGAAGCGATCTCAAAAGTGGGATTTTGGAGGCGAAAAACGCAGTGCGTCTCTCGTTCTTGTTTTCCTTTCTCCACAATTGCACGTCCGATGATACCAACCTGTTCCCTTCTTTTCTTGGGCAAAAAAAAGGTACATCAAACAGACGACGCGACGGTTGCACGACAAGTTTGACTCGGACGTCCCAAAGACGGTGGACGAGCTCTGCTCGCTTCCCGGCGTGGGTCCCAAGATGGCGTTTCTGGCGCTGCAGGTCGCATGGAAGCTGTACGTTTTTTTCTCTCTCCCTTCCAATTTTTTCATGTGACTCCCGACGGTCTCATGCGACGTTGCCTTCAACGCCGTCTTTGTATACGCAGAAACGTGGGGATCGGCGTCGACGTTCATGTCCACCGGATCACGAACCGACTGGGATGGCACGTCCGACCGACAAAGAACCCCGAAGAGACGAGGTGAGCCTCTTTTTTTCCGACCCGCCCGCGTCTCATCTCGTTTGGGCCCATCGGTACGTAGACTCAACCTCCAGTCCTGGCTCCCCAAGGCGCTCCACGGCGAGATCAACCACCTGCTCGTCGGGTTTGGACAGGTGCGTGTCGAGACGCGCGCGACGACGTCGTTCTCTGGATCGTTGGCACCTCTTTTTTTTTTTTTTTCTTCCGTCGTCTTCTGTTTGGGATGAAGAGGTCATGGGGTTTGACGGAACGTGCTTTAGACTGTCTGCCTGCCCGTTGGCCCGAGATGCGGCGAGTGCACGTTGAGCTCCGGGGGTCGTTGTCCGAGCGCACGACCCGCCAGCACGGGGACTGGGACGAGGACGAAGAGCAGGCCGCCGAGGTCGGGGTCTGCGAGCAAGAGATTAGGGAACGAGAACGGCGACCGAGCGGGCTCTGGACCCAAGGTCGAGATCGAGATCGAGGTGGAGATACCAAAGGATCGGGGGGCGGAGAGTTCTATAAAGCAAGAGGCGGAGATGGTGAACGGCGATTGATCTTCCCAGATCTGGGAGACCTAGAGCTCACCGAGAAAATGCTTTCAGGCGTGATCGATTGCTCATGTTTTACTGTGCTACGTTCAGGGTGGGAGTGGATGGTGCCAGAAGTTGGATTGGGTTGTCGTACTATACACACAGATATATAATCGCGCTTAATCAGACAGTCTACCTCATTGAAGCGTTTCACGACAGGTTCATCGCCATATCCCAGAACTGCTTTTCGAGTCGGACACACCTCTCCCAGACGGTCAGCCACTCCGCATACCGGACGGGCGAAGGCAGGTCTGCGGCCGCACGAGCCTCGATTGCTTCTTTACGAGGCAAGACCGCATGAGAATATCGATAAAAGAGAAGAGGAACAAGGAAGGTGATGTGAAGAGCCAATGCGTACCGAGACCGACAGACACCGCGCGCTGAAAGCCTTGTCCGGCATAGTCCTCCATCCACGCGAGGTACGGGTTCTCGGGAGACCACTGGACCCACGCGTTCGGTTTCGCCGTGGCCTCCTTCTTGAGCCAGAGACCGACCTCACCGTATCCGACCAAGCATGCGGCGAGCGCGACCAGGAGCTTTGTCGTGTCGCCTAAGGAACAGGGCCGAGCGCGCGCGCAACGCTCGATTAAATCACGCTTGGCGTTTAACGCCTTGCGATTGACTCACTTTGGAGACCGATATCAAGGAGAAAGGCACCGTACGCCGTCGTCGCCGGCGACTCGGGCGTCCTCTCCAACTCGTCCAACGTGATACCGAACTTGGCGCAGTACGCGACGTGCATCTTGGTCTCTTCAGATATGTTCAGCATCACCTTGACGGCGGTAGAAATAGGTTCGAAATCGTGAGACTTGGTCGCAAGCAGCCTACGCATGTTCGGGGTCGACACCGGCTTCCTCCGCGACGGAAAGACGTGGGAAGTTGGACCTACGCATATGCTCTCGAATAATACTTTAAATAATGATAGTCCTGCCTGAAAGTGAGGTGAGACCGCGAAACGCACGCATGGAAAGTAGCGCGCACTTGATAAAGTGGATAAACGACGGTCTGGCGAGCGTGCCCTTGCCGAGCTGAACGACGAAATCGTGTTGAACGTATGCTTTCCACAAGCTTGTTGTGCTTTGAATCAACTTGCGTGTTAATGGGTACGGGTTTCCGGGAGTCCGCCTGCAAGGGTTCTAGTGGCAGGGCAGGGGTCGTGAATATGGACACGCACGGGTGAATAACGAGTGTTGACAGTGCGTGAAGGTGGTTCAAAGGGCCATGCCCGTGTCCAATCGGGGGAGCGGTCTCGATGGCGAGATGCGTGAATTCGGTCGCCTGCGCAGTTGCCTCTTCCACTGGAAAGAGTGAGAAAGATTCGCCAGACAACGTCTGAAAGTGAACCTACCTGGTAGCCCATTCCCGAGGGCACACGCAAGGGCCGCGCTCAGCGTACATCCCGTGCCGTGGGTATTCTTCGTCTGTAGATGTGGTCGAGGGTACAACGTGATCGTCTTGGCGCCGCGTTGACAGAGCACGTCCACGACGAGATCCCTGGTCCCGCCTGTTTGGAGGACCTCCATGTTTTCTCCTGGAAAAAACGCAGGCCTGACGTCCAACGCGGCGCCCTCCGGGGCTTGAAGTTGACGAATGTCGTCTTCCGAAACAAGGATGTGTCCTCCCTTGAGCAACACCGCACCAGGCCCAAAGCTCAACAGATTCTGCGCAGCCACGACCATGTCGCCGAGGGACGCGATCTTGCAAGCCACCGACCCTTCGTTGAGCAAGAGTTCCGCCTCTGCTTGGTTCGGCGTGACGACGGACGACAGCGGAAACAATTCGTCTATCAAGACGCGGACCGCATCCGGCTGCAACAAGACGTGGCCGGACGTCGAGACGCACACAGGGTCACAGACGAGGGGAATGCGACCGCGTGACTCAAAGTGCGTCTTGAGCATCGACGCGACGGCCTTGGTGTTGTCCGCATCGAACAACATCCCGGTTTTCACGGCGCGCACGTCGATGTCGTCCAGAACGGATCGCATCTGACCGACACGGCACGCGTCTGAGAGGCTGGGGGTCTCGCGCGGCGACACGGAGCTGGAACACGGACCTGTTGTGCGACGAATGCCGGCGGTGAGCCGTGGACCGCCTGGACACCGGTCGTGTTCTGGGCTGTCATTGCCGTCACGACGCTGGCTCCATAGCATCCATGGGCGGCGAACGTTTTGAGATCAGCCTTGTTGGGCGATCGTCAGCCAATGGGGTAGGGAGCAGACGTCTGTCGACACACCTGGATGCCTGCGCCCCCACTCGAGTCTGTGCCAGCGACCGTCAAGACGGCCGTCACGCACATCGTTGACGACAAGGAGCGGGCGCGCCAATCCGACGTTGTTTATTTCTAAAGCTCTTGCCAAACATCCAGAACGGGTCATGACTAGTAGTGACTGGGCTTCCCGGTGCAGAGGGATGAGAACGCAATGCCGTCGTCGTCCGACACAGATCTCGAGACCGGGATAACAGAAAAAATTGCTCTCCAGAAGAACACACCAGCAAAGAAAAAGAAGAAAGCGAAGCAGGCCACCGTCGTCGCTGCGGACCACGGAAAAAACGAGGGAGAGCGTCCACATTGGGCATATGAGCCTCCAGAGGGTGCGCAGCTGCTCGACCATGGCATCGACGCCGGCCCATTCGACTGGGACGCGATTGGGGACGACGAGGACACCGAGATTTGGCTCATCCGGGTCCCAGATTCGGTGCGCGGCCAGATCTTTCCTCCGTGTTATCCTTTCCCCCTCACGGTGCTTCCAATCGCGCGCTCGGTCAGATCAAACCAAAGTATCTGAATGGGCTCGAGGTCGACACTCCCTCGTCGTCACGGACTGCCCGCGTGGGAGGCCTGAAGAGAAAGGACGTGTCCTACGACGTCTGGACCATCGGCGACGACGACGCAGAGCTCGCTGGCGGCGAAGAGCTCCGTGGTCTCACTTGCTTGCTCCCTCGAAAGCGAGCAGAGGGCAAGCTCTTCATCGGTAAGAGTCCTTGTTTCTCCTCCTCCCTCCCTTTTTTTTTGTTCCCTGAATGCGAATCGCTCACTCGCACCATCAGCCCCGAAACAAGTATCGCGTCATCTTGTTGTTTCCGCTCGGCCTTCGATGGCTACCGCCCCAGAGCACCAGCCTATCGTCTACCAAAACCCTCCCCGTCCATCTTACCCAAAGGACATGCTCAAACATGCCTTCGTTCCATACGGTGCACGGTCTGAGCAAACCCGGTCGGAAGAGTTGTTGATGGATATCGATGACATTCAAGCCGTAGTGGACACGCCCGCCGACACGACACCCGCGTCCAAAGATAAGCCAGAGAAAACGAAAGCTAAAGAGTCCAAGGGAAAGAAACGCAAAGGCGAGGGGGACTTGCCCAAGAAATCGAAAAAGCACAAACTGAATACCTAGATGCCCTTGCGCGTGCCCATATTTTTTCCGTTACACGAAATATGATTAAGCCCGAGGCGGAAAAAATACCTTTCCATACCGGTTGAGCAGATAATACAATGTAACGAGCAAGCATGGTGTTGCAAAGCAGAGTACACGTGAAGGTTGAAGGTGAGCGATGAACATGAAGAATAAGATTAAGGTCAAAGACATAACGAATGCGTCCCGCCACGAGACATGCTTATCCTACATCCATCTCGTCACCTTGTGGAGCATCCTGATGCGTACTAGTCCGTGGTCCGCTATCGCTATTGTTTGACAGAGGTGGCCGCTGTGCGCCGTGCTGGGCAACCCCCTCCAATCCTTCGTAGATGCTTTTCTTCGGGAGGCCCCAGATACGGCCTGGACACGACCGCTCCTTCTCATCGAAGACACCTCCTACCATCGTGACCCATTGCTGTCTCGTCTCGACCAATTGCTTCAACTGATCTGGAACCACCAGATAAAGGTCGTCATCGGGGCCAAGGCCGAGCGCCGAGGGTGGCGGTTTTGGTAACTCGATGGATGGACCGCTGCCGTTCATGTTTCCGTTCACCTCGGGACCCTTTTTCTTCTTCTTTCCGATTTTCGGAGCGTCCTTCTTCTGAAGCTTACCGTAGAGGGAGACGATGCTCTTATCAAGAGTATCTCGCAGATCCAAGTACTCTTGATACCCGAGACGGTCTTTGGCAATGCTTGCCAAGCGCTCCCTCCGTGCCTTGTTCGTGGCCGCGACAGTTCGAAGCTCGCCTTGCGCATGACGGAGCGCTGTGGCGATCGGATCATCTACCCTGGCGGTGTAATCGGGCTGGAAGAGTCTCGCGTCAGAGAAAAAGAGATTTCAAAGTGTACATCCATATAATTTACCGGCTCCTTCAGCAGACCATGAAATCGCATCGTGTCTTGGACGCGTTCCTCAAGGTCAGCGACATTTACCTTCTCTCGCCTAGCAGCCGCGGCCCCAGTACCACCCGGTCGCCCCTCCATTGCATCCTCGGCTGCCTTCACACCCTTCCATGACGTTGCAGCATCCTGTGTAGGGAGGAGGGCGCTGATCAATCGTTCTGTGAGGGGACCATGACTTCGCTCTTCAACTGCAAGATCAGATTCCGAGAGCGTCGAAGGATCCCATTTTGGCAATGCTAAACTATCGCTCGTTCGGTGAGGTGCAAGTCCGGGTAATGGCCCACCGTAAAGTTCGGTATCGATTTCCTCCCACACGTCCAAATAATGGCGCCCAAGCTTGGGCATGATGTACGGCTCCACATCGTCTCCCGAGAACTCGAGAAAGCCAATATCTTCTTCCTTGATCCCTCGTATCCATGGCTCAATGCTTGTGTAAAACGTGTTCACGGGAATTTGTGACGGTTGCTTAAGTTTGCTAAAGTCCTCTGTGACATCTGTCGGCTGACTGGGTCCGGGAACAGGTGCTGGGGGTATAGGAGGACGTGCAGGGAGTAGGTGCACGGGCGGTGGGACGGAGAAATCAGGTAAATTCAATGGCTAAAGCTCCATCAGAGCTGCACCCAACCATGGACACGAAAAGCTCGCCTTAGCATGGTTCGATCCAGAACCTACTACCTTGGGTTTGGGTGGTAACGTCGACGCAGCATGTGCTGCCGGCACCGTCTTGATATCCTTTCCAGCGTCTGTCCAATTTGTGGGTTCACTCTGAACCATAATTATCGCGACTGTTCAGCCGCACCTTCCAAATCACTGTCACCCTCCCGTTTTCGTTTCTTCTTCTTCTGCTTCAAATCAATGGGCAGCCTGTATGCGTGATTATAAGGAAGTTGAGACACGGGACCTCGGAGGAGTGCTTACGGGCGACGAGGATCCTGCGACGCCTTGGCAGATGACAGGGCCGATGTCGGTACCGGGGGGACTCGAGGCTTGGCGGAGCCATTGACTACGGGGCTCGAATAGGCCTGTTCATCCTGGTCCACAAGCGGAGTGACTGTGATGGTGAAGGCGTCCGCCACAAATGACCATGCCACAGAGATATTGCGTCACCGACACATATACCACGATAACAAGACACCGCCAGGCGAATGACATCATTTTTTCGCGCGAATACAGCCGTTTCATAGTTCGAAAGCAGATCAGACGTACGACGCAGGAAGTGCGATAAGGCGAACAAGAGGGGTGAATGAGTACCACCGCGGGAATGGGGTGCAAAGACGTACAACCACGTTCTCGGCTGACCCTGTCCATCGCCTTTGCTTTCCCCTTTGCTTTCTCCTTTGCTCGCCGCATGGACTCCTCGATCGTTTTGAGGTCATCGCCTGCCTTCTTTGCGCGCTCGAGTGTCTTCTGCCGAAGGAGTTGTAGCTCGGAATGAAGCAACTCGAGTTCGTCGATCGAAGGAACGGCTTCTGGCTGGTTTTTGAGCAGCGGGGACCGGACGACGGAAGGGAGAAAGGGCACTAGCTTGGACGACATGGCAGCACGTCGGAGGACGACGGGGCCTGCGAACGGGCGGTGTTGAGTTCGGAGCGAGCGCTGGGGACCCCACGGCGAACGAGAGCGGCGTCCGACGCGACGAAGGCGAGCTGCTAAACGTCAGATTGCAGGACGCTGCCCGGTGAGAACGAGCCAACACCAAGTAGGACTACGTTTAGCGGTGTATTATGAGCCGTGGTTGGGTTGCTGATTATGTAATACACACTTTCCCACACGTCGACACAACCGACGACGACGACGACGACAACGACGACGGCATGAATGGCTCAGCCATGGGCGGACCATCACCACCATCATCCAAGGAGCTGCTCGGTGGCGAGGATATTGAGCTCGGGGCCCTGCACGACCCCATTCGCTCGCCCAAAGACGGTCACGTCGAACAGTGCGAGGACGACCTCGGGAGTGGGGATGACGGGACCGTGGCGCTCCTGGGCGCAGAGGAGAGAGCTAGGGGCATTGAACGGCTGGACGCGGATGGGTGGAGGCAAGTGAGCAGCATTGCCCTCGAGGTATGTGCCCGTTTCAACACAATTAAAGGGTGAAACGAGACTCCATAGAGCGCACCGATCTTGTTACTCAGTACTATGAGCCTTTTATTCACCGGTGAACTCCTGGACCACGTGTCGGTGAGTCCATTTGCGCACAGCTCGGGCAGACGGACCAACGTTCGAACAGCGTTGGAAAGCCATGAGGGCAGTTGGGGAGCTTATCATGATCGTTCCTGTCATCATGAATCTCAAAGGCAACCTTGAAATGAATCTCTCCGCAAGGCTAGGAACCGCCGCCAACATGGGTGAACTCGACGATCCTAAACGCCGCCGCAGAATCATCCTCGGAAATTTGTCTCTTCTTCAGGTCCAGGCAACTGTGGTGGCTTGCGTAGCTGCTTCCGTGGCCATGCTCTTGTCTCTTTTTGTCCCAGACCCACCACCTCCTATTTCCCCAGGAGACACAGCATCCAATAATACGGCTCTCCTCCTGCGAGCAACCCGCCCTTTGCAAATTAAAACCGGACTACCCAAGTCCGGTCTCGTTGAGTAGGTCCTGAAATCCTTCACTTCTTTCTCTGTCTCATTCGTTCCTCAGGTTCGTTATGGTTGCGGCATCTTCAATGCTTACCGCCTGCATGGCAAGCGTCATCCTTGGATCGTTCATGTGTTTCCTTGTTCTACTTTGTCGCCGCTTCGGGCGTGACCCAGGTTTGTGTTGCCGTTGCAGCTTTTCCTGCCCTTGTTTGACCATGTGTCCTCAGACAACATTGCTCCGCCAGTCGCTTCTTTTCTTGGCGACATGGTGACACTGTCTTTCCTTGGAGTTATCAGCTCCGTATTGATTAACTACGTCAACACGATGCTGCCTCTCATCATTGTGATACTTCTTATATGTTCCGCGGCAGCATGCGCCGCTGTTGTGCGAGGAAACAACGTGGTCAAAAATCTCATTTGGCAAGGTTGGATACCACTCTTTGGGGCCATGGTTATTAGTAGCGGAACAGGCATCGTGCTCGATACATTTGCTTCCCGGTACCCAGGGTTCCCTCTTCTCGCCGTCGTGATTAGTGGCAAGTCCCTTCCTCGCCTTGGTCCGCACAGCAGCTAAACCCAATTCCTAGGTTTACCAGGAAGCGTGGGGTCTATTTTTATCTCACGTCTCTCGACTTCTCTACACGCCGCTGCGTCCGGCCTCTCACACTCTCGTGATGCTGGTCCATCTTCTCGACTCGTCATGATCACCTTCGTCCTAGTCACGGTGCCGATAGAGATCAGCTTCCTTGCAATACTCCATTCCTTTGGGTGGATCAGGTTACCCTTCTTATTTGCCATCTTTTCCCTCGCTTTCTTCTGTTGTGCCGTGAGTGTCTTACGCTCGCGTTTTCTTTCCCATTCTGAATGATATCGCAGGTGTGGATATCCCTCATTGTCGCACGATACCTGACGCATTACTTATGGTCGAAAGGGCTGGACCCTGACATGTACGCGCTACCCATCCACTCTGCACTGATGGACTTGATAGGACAGTTGCTCCTCGCGTTATGTTACTTTCTAGTCACCTTTTTAGGGGTGATGTGATAGATGTCCCTCGCCTCGCCTCTACACTCCATTTATCGGGTAGATCAACCAATAGATTGCAGTTAACTTATGTCGCGCCCTCCTTATTGGGTGACTTTCCACTGGCGATATCGTTGGAATATAATAAATCTAGTATGCCAAAAAAGGAAGCTGTGCTGAGATGCCAGAGCAAAGCTTAGAATTGAAACTTTATTTTATTTTAATCTGTGGAGGGGGTCAGACCCCCCCTTCCAGATTATACTTGACCTGTACTTACTATATGAATATTTTATGTTTGTCATTTATTGTTGTTTCAATCGCGAGGCGAATGGTGAGATCCCCCGAAAGCGGCCACATTCCGGTGCGAGTGGATGATGACGAGCTGTGGGACGGGCACGCAAGTACAGGAGACCGACGCAGCGTGATGAACCACCTCCAGGACGGACATGGCTGGATCCCATACGGCGGGGACGATTTCATGCGCGTTGGCCGAGTACGCGACAGGGAACATACAACGGGACAATGTGCAGATATTGGCAAGCAACCTCGACTGCTAACCCACAAAGATGGCTTATATGCACTCTTGTCCGTATATATTGCTGCTCCATTATCGTGATATTATGCTTTTTGTCAGCTCAATGTGCGTGTTTCTTGAGGAGTCGGGGACTTGGTGCCTGGCACCGCTATGATCTGGTAGATTTGGTCGATGACGCCGCCGCGTTTTCATCCACATCTTCCTCCCCTTCGTCTCTCACAGCAACAGCGCTTGTGCGACTTCTCGCTCGTCCCCGCGCCCGCCTCCCCGCTCCGCGTGATCGGCGTGCCGAAACTGGTCCCCGCCTTGTGCTGACCGATGGGCTCGGCTCCTGATCCACGTCGTTCTCCCCATCAAAGTATTCGTTCCTCGCTGTCGTCCGATCGTTCCGTCTCTCCCCGGCCAACGCCGTCCCCTGCTCCTCGTCTTTTTCTTCTTGCGTCTTCTCCTCATCAGCGAGCAGCCCTTCGAGATCGGGCGGTATCTCCTGCATAGCCACGCTCGGCGCGCCCTGAAGGTATCGAAGCTTGTGACGGATGCCGATCGTGATCTTCTGCAAGGACGCGGGCGAGTTTTGGTTCTCGACCCGTCCGGTCAATGGCGGGTGCAATTTCCATTGCGAGTCGCGGAAGAACGAATCGTAGACCGTCGCCGGAAGTTCGTCGGGAATCTCAGCGCCGACGAGCACGGCCGTCTCGTACGCCCAACACCGGCTGACGTTCTTGATCGTGTACCCGCCACCACCGACGACGAGCAACGGCACGTTGAACTTGCGGACAAAGTTGACGCATTCGCCGTGCGCGGCGATGGAGAGGTTGAACGCGCCCAATCTGTCGCACCCCAACGAGTCTGCACCACATTGGAGGACGATCGAGGTCGGCCGGAAGGCGGCGACGGTGTCTTCGATGACGGTTTTGAACACGGCGAGATACATCTCGTCGTCGATGCCGTCTTGGAGGGGTACGTTGAGGCAAAAGTGCTTACCCAAGTTGGCGCCATTGTCGTCGAGCTTGCCCGTGCCCGGGAAGAATTCGCCCGTGTACTTGTGAAACGACACGGTCATGACGCGATTCGAGTGGTAGAATGCGAGTTCCACACCGTCACCGTGGTGAATGTCGATATCAATATAGAGCACCCTTGGATGGTATCTAGGGGTGACGGTTTAGAGCGCAGCGCGGGATGATGAATGTCGTCGATCCTACCTAAGAAGCTCCAGTATCGCAAGCACGATATCGTTGACGTAACAAAACCCGCTCGCTTCACCTCGTTTCGCATGATGGAGGCCACCCGACCAATTGATGGCGGTGTCACAAGCGCCGGCGCAAAGTTTCCGTGCACCAGCGAGCGACGCACCAGCATACATTCGACAAAAATCGTACATGTCCGAAAATATAGGACAATCTTCGACGCAGTTGAACGTATCAATGAGATGCCTCATATCATTTTGATTGCCCGGCGTCACCCTGAACGATTGATACTCACAAAGGAGCTGCACCACACGGAGGTTGGAACACCCACCTCGACAGGAAGTCAATGTAGTCGTGGTCGTGGTACATCTCGAGCTCTGCCTGCGTTGCCGGACGCGGATTGTAGATGTGATGGATCTGCTTGTCCAAGCCGTAACCCATGACGAGGGCGTTGGTGAGCGTCAGTCGGTGAGGCTTCATCGGGTGCCGCTCCTAGAGGGGAGACGTGCGTGTGACCAACGGGAGGGGCGGACGTCGCAGCGTATAATTCGCGCACCCCGTAATGATACTCGCCGACGCCTTTCGGGAAAAAGTAGGACACTATTGGACGCGAATGGGGCTTTCACTTTCGCTTCAAGCTTGGACACGGCGTCCGAGCCAAACGTCGACTTACGTTCACGTATTCGGTGATGGGCTGCGCGGTTCCGTGCGGCCCTCGATCGTCGAAATAGGCAGACGCTGAAAATGTTGTGGACTGAGCGCCTCGGACCATGGTCGAGTCGTTTTCCAGGCGGCCGTCGTGAATTGAGAGCCGGATTAACGCTGGAGTGCAAGGGTTAGCAGCAAGACACTATTCTAAAGGTAGCTTATGTAGCTTATGTAACGATCCAATACTTCGTTCATCATGTACTTCAAGGTCGCTCTGTTCGCCGCGTGTACTCTGGTGCTCTGGGTGAGCACGGCCTACGGATCCTCTGGGGACAGATCCACCGAGTTCCAGAACTGCGTTTCGACATGCTACGGTGATCGTTGTCATCCGTGGACCACCCTCTCACTGGACTTGCGCTTGACGCGTTGGACGTGCACAGACGACTGCAGATATCGATGTATGCATATGCTGACGGACATGGCTGTCACACTTGGCCAAGATATCCAGCAATACTATGGGAAATGGCCCTTTTGGCGTTTACTTGGCACGCAGGAACCTGCCTCCGTCGCGTTCTCCCTCTTGAACATGTGGTTTCATCTCCAGGGCGCTCGCCAGATCCGCAGAAGAGTGCCTGCGACCCACCCGTTCAAGGGATACTATCTCACTTGGGCGTATGTGAGCGTCAATGCATGGATATGGTCGACGGTATTCCACGCAAGAGGTGCGCCTCAAGGTTCTGTGGCGTCTTTATCTTCAGCCTCACAAGCTTGTAGACCTCCCTCTGACCGAGAAGTTGGATTACTTCTCGGCTGCTTCGGCCATCCTCTACGCGCTTTACTATACAGTCATCCGCATGGCAAATTTGTATCCTCGACCATCCAGGCCTGACGACAGCGGTCGCTCGCTCTTGCGTTTTGCATGGTCCGCGCTGTGCATCGTCGCCTATCTATCTCACGTCACGTACCTGACCGTGCTTCCTCGATTCGACTACACCTATAACATGGCCTTCAATCTCGTTCTCGGCGTCTCTCATAACCTGTTGTGGTTGTTGTATTCTCTTCCTGTTCCATGTTTCAAAAGATTCCCGTGCGCATCCAATGCGTACTATCCACGTCATATCTATAAAGCAGGCGTTTTTGTGCTTCTAACGACGGGCGCGACTGCACTCGAAGTGTTTGACTTTCCACCGCTGGCGCGCATCCTAGATGCTCATGCTCTGTGGCACCTGAGCACGGTCCCTATTGCCAAGTTTTGGTACGACTTCCTAATTGAAGACTCCCAAAACGAAGGCTGGAGGCCAAGTCAAAAGTAAGGACGAGTCAGTAATTAGATATCCTTGCGGTTCACCGAGCAAGCAGGCTCTAGTTAACACAGTTCATTCGCCACCCCGATACCCGAGGCAATATTTACGCTAGAGTTCCTCCTCTACGTCTATATTCGATGATCAGCAATGAAACTGTCCCAAAGTACCCTGAGCTTTCACTGTCCAAAAAGGATACTGAAAAAACGAACTTATGATAGCATCCAGACATTCTACGACCAAATTATCGATTTCCAAGCATGCGTGCTGTGATATCATGCCGACAAAGAGGTATCGTTTGTGCGGGTAAAATGTTGCAAGGGGTCTTTTCATCTTTTTTCTTTCTTCCGCACTATGAAGCTGCCATGCATGTCATCCACGCGATCCGATTCTAGCCATTTCTACTGTACTTGCCTCCAATTGCCTGTTCACCATGCTCCACGCGAGTACGTGTCCTTCTCCGTCATCGAATTGCCACCGACTACAGCTCGCCATTCCCATGAAAGTTCCACAATAGACCTATCAGAACGTAAAAGAACTCTTTCTCACCTTTCTCCCGGCCTCGTTCCATCGGCCTTTATGATCCACTGCTCCTCGGGCTCGAACGTGTCGCCGTGCAAGCTCACCGAAACACGCTTGTCTGCCTCTACGCGAATGCTCCCTGTAAGTTCATACAAGCCTGTACGCGGATCGAGTCTTCGCACGGTCGTCAAATGGGGTTCCCACTTGGGCGTCTGGATATCGTAGTATATGGCGTCAGTCACATTTGACACGGCCGTATTGTGTAAACACGCCGTCGTGAACGTTAGTTTCTGGGACATGTGATGGTGACGACGGTGTCCCGTGAACCGTGTTCGCCGTCTCTTTGTCGATGGGATCTGAGAGTTGGAAAGAGGGAAACGGGGAAACCGAAACAATACTGCAGGATTTCTCTAGGTCCACCTCGGATGCAAGGGCGTTATATACCCGCTGGACGACATTTAAGAGGGGTGACACTGTACGAGGCACTATGAGACTCAGGGCAATTCACACTCACGCTAGCTGACGACCTCTGCGACTCCGTCGGGCTGTTCGCACAGCCAAGAGCAGGCTTGCGCAATGGCTAAACGGCAGCATCAAGTTCAAGCCCAACGGCTGTGCCTGCGGAAAGGAACACCTATTGGTGTAACAGTCTTTCACGGCGCTGGCGATTGGATAGCCCTACGGACCTGACCTATGCATCATGATGACTTGTCGTGGCCGCCATCTAGCGGGCGATACTGGATTCACGCTTGCACACAGCCAAAACCACCCTCGCATAACCGCCGAAAAGTAGTTGGCCGGTTAGCCAGATGGTTCTTCCGGAACTGCCTCGTCCTGTTGGGCGCGACATTCGGACAGGACCGCTGAGATGCTGGCAGCCGGGACGTGCCTGGTTAAAAAAAAATTCCGCTGTAGAACAGCGGGCAGTACCTGCGCCGTCGTCCAAGTTAACCATGACACCATCAATGAAGTTTTGTTTCAGAGTCGCTAATCGCAAGTTGATCGTATATCGGTGCTGCCACCGGGTGCGGACTGACCTTGGTGTGGCCAATCTCATGTTGGATGCCCTCTAGGCTCTAGCTATGTGACATGCCCTGCTTTCTCTGCGTAGAGCGGGTTCAGTGACCTGTGTACCCGTCAACCGCTGTTAAACGGATCGAACTGTCATCTCTGCGATAAAAGAGAGGTTATCTCATTATTGTGACGAGAAGATGAATAACTTTTTCGGTGGCCTTGCGATCCTAACACAGCCAAATAACTTTTGCTTGTTCCCATGTTGGCTCGGTCTCGGTTATTTTACTGTTCCATATATTCCAAGACTGGTCGGTTTTGCTTTCGGCGCTTTCTATCTCGACGTATCCCTCCAAGGGACCGCTCACAGCTCGGCTGGTCGAGCTCTGTCCGGCCCAAGGATGAGTTTGACAATGCTTTATCCTCAGTTTCTTCCCGGTCGTCCAGGGGGTCCAGCAGCACAAAACTAATTGCGCCCACGGGCACCCCCGACATTCGAAAACTGATCAAAGCGAATGCAAGACACTGGGCATACCTTCCTCACGTACTTCGCCGCCTAGAAGGGTTCGGAATCCCTCGCGCTCACCTGCCAGATCTCCTTTCCTTCTTCCTCGCCGACATTCGCCAAGGCACGCTCTCAGACGCGTCTCAGTCTACAAAGTTTGACCTCGGCCGATTCACGGTCGCATCCGCAGACACGCACTCTGGCCAACAACTCGACCAGATCCTCTCTCAGCTCTTCTTTACCTGGGCCTCCGACCCTGCGAAACAACGCCATCTCCTCACCTGCGTCCCCCAATCTACCCTCGACACGATCTCACGCCTCCGTCGCGCCGCCGACCTGTCGTATCCCGCCGAGCTCTTCCCGAAAGCGCGCGCGATGAAACGCACGTTTGTGATGCATGTCGGTCCGACGAACAGCGGGAAGACGCACATGGCGCTCCGCGCGCTGGCGGCCTCCAACTCGGGTCTCTACGCAGGCCCGCTGCGTCTGCTCGCGCACGAGATCTGGGAGCGGCTCAACAGGGGGCAGATTGTTCCCCTCGGGATGGAACCCGAACCTGGCTCGGAGCCCGACACGAGCACCCACATGGACGTCGCGAACGAGACCGGCCTCCGGCCCACCGTGCGCAAGGAGGGCCATGCCAAGTACGCGCGACCGTGCAACCTGCGCACGGGCGAAGAGTGTCGGATCGTCGCGGACAATGCACCGCTCTTGAGCTCAACGGTGGAGATGGTCGGCTTTGACAAATTGCTGGACGTCGCCGTCGTGGACGAGATACAGATGCTCGCGGATCCAGAGCGTGGTGCCGCGTGGACCAACGCCGTCTTGGGTCTCCCCGCGCGCGAAATCCATCTCTGTGGCGAGGAGACCGCGGTGCCACTTATCCAAGACATCCTCAAAGATACTGGAGATGAGCTAGTCGTCAATCGGTACGAACGCCTTACGCCCTTGGAGATCCAAGAATCGTCGTTGGGTGGCGACTTGTCGCACATTCGAAAAGGCGATTGTCTCGTCGTGTTCTCGCGAAGCGGGATATTTGAAGTCAAGGCAAAAATAGAGGAAAAGACTGGCCTGCGTTGTGCCGTCGCCTACGGTCGGCTTCCACCCGAGATTCGATCTGAGCAAGCTGCGCTTTTCAATGACTCCAAGAGCGGTTATGACGTTATTGTTGCCAGCGACGCGGTTGGTATGGGGCTCAACCTGTATGCACGCCTTTCCTGTGTTGCGCCGTTGCAACCCTGTCACTCATACATTCTATTGCACAGAAAGATCAAGCGCGTGGTGTTTGAGACGCTCCACAAGTTCGATGGCCGGGAAAGGCGCCCGTTGTCCGTATCTCAAATAAAGCAGATCGCCGGGCGGGCCGGGCGCTATGGACTACACGGCCAACCTGGCGGTTTTGTCACGACACTGCACAAAGAGGACATACCCACGCTCTGTCGGGCACTTGCAACTCCTGCGCCCTCTCTCAGTTGTGCTACCCTGGACCCGCCAACTCACTGGATGGAAGCCGTCTCTCGCGTCCTTCCGCTCAATGCATCCACCCAGACACTCTTCGAGGTGCCGTCTTATCTTTCTGGCATCCGCCCTCCCTTTCGTGCCGCCTCCCAAATGCGACTGGACCAACTGAGCCAGTTTATCGACACCCATGCCAAGGGTCTGCTCTTGTCCGACAAGCTCCTGTTCAAGAACTGTCCCGTGCAATGGTCTGACCCCGTCGCGCTCGACGCGCTCGCACAGGTCCTCCGTCTGTACACCCACGCGATCCGCGTCGACCTCGACGCAGTCCTATCGGTGACGTCATTTATGGACGTATTGGAAAGCGTAGAAGGGATGATGCTGCCAAACCAGGATGGGCGAAGGTCAACGACGAAGGCAAAGGTGCGCTCGCGGGCCTTGTATGCTCTGAGGCATCTGGAGGGTATGCACAAGGTGCTCGTGTTGTACCTCTGGCTGTCGTTCCGCAATGCGATGGCGTTTTATGAGGCGGACAGAGCGTACGAGCTGAAAGCGCGCGTGGAACGTGTGCTCGAGTGGTGTCTCCGACGGGTGTCGTCGTCGTCCTATTCGTCATTGCCTCGGGCGAGGTTCCAGATGGCCGGTGATGGTCTCGTGCGGTCTGGGTCCGAGTCCGAGCGGGTGGGCAGGTTGGACTATCAACACCGGCGGAGGGTGAGCTCGGGAGGAAGGGACTGGGCGGCAGGGGTGGCGGCTGCAAAGACGGTGGCACAAAGCGGGCACCAGCGACGAGCACTAGATCGTTGATGCGTTTCGTGAGGAGAAGGATAGCAAGAATAGAGCTCAACTGATTTTCTTACCCAATGCCTTCTGGCGGATCTGTCTCGTGAGCCAGTCAATGGCACGTAAGAAAAAATCAGCACACGTGACCCCAGCGCGTCGGTTCTGACAAGCCAACACTATCGCCCACGCGCCCTCGCAACCCAACCCGGTAGTCAAAGACAAAACGAAGACGGGCTGGCCCCTCTTTTTTTTCTTGATCGAAAGTCGCCAGCTTCCTACCAGCGTACTGTACCATCTACGTTTTGTCCTATTCGGCCAGGCGGTTAGCCTCCCTCGACGCGTTCGTCTCGACGACTGGCAAGCCCATTTTTTCCGTCACGAAAGTAGAGGCAATCTCTTTGATTTCGCCGACTAGAATCGTGAACGCAGCCTGCACCGAGCCGACGACCTACCATCATTTCGCTTTCCTTTCCTTCTTTCTACCTGCCCTCCAGTGTCCACGCCATGATCAAGGCTGTCCCCGCCGTCCCCGGGTTCTTTCTCCTCATGCTCACACTGGCCTCCTTGCTCGCCCCTTGCTCTGCCCACCCGATTGTGCCGATGCCCACGCAAGCACAGACCCAGGTTCGAATTCCGGCGGAAACAGCACCCACCGGGACGACGACGATCCCCGAGGGTCCACGCACGCTCCTCGGGAAGCCCTACCGAAGACGAGGACGCGGGCAAGGGCGGAGCACGACGCGCGATATGGACGGTGCGCGGCAATGCCAGGCGGCGGTGTCCCAGCACAGCGCCAGCAGCACAGGCCCTGCCGACCATGGCGATGCCGAGTCGGAGGGTGGTGGTACTATGCTGAGCGGTGTCGGCGCCGGCGCTGACACGGACTGTGAACCGGACGTTGGCGGTGCATCGAAAGAAGGAGCTTGCGCTGCGGGTGGGCGTGGTTGGCTGCAGACGCAGACACAGGTACAGACGGGAATCGGAACGGGGACGAGGACGGCACCGTGCGCCTCGCTACCACTGCCCCTCGTTGTTAACACGCTCCGGGGTCCATCGAGGGCGAGACGGCCACCTGTGCAGTGTGGACGTCGTTTGGACAAAGGGGAGGACGGATCCGAGGAGGCTCTGACGAGAGATGTGGGCAAACAGGATGTGGCGGCCTTCCGTCGTGATTGCGCTGCCCGAGCGAGATTGAGAGACCGCGGGTGGTGAGGAAGACGGAAACCAGGTGGTTGGCAGGATAGAGCATGGCCAGCACAAGGAACTAGCGTTCAGACCTCGAGGCTGGAATCAAACGTTTGCATCCGGGTGGGGTTTCTGGGGGAAAAAAACGAGCAGAAAAGGGTCCGCATTCACGAGGCAAGGACTGGGTATAGTCGATAAGGGACGGGCCAGCAGTTTGCAGCGTGTTCGTCCTTCCATGTTTTCCATAACCGAGACAGTATGCCAGATGGATGGCTGGCCACGCCCGAGTCACCTGGTTCGGTCGAGCCCAGTGGCAACTTGGCTACGAGTATACTACAGCTTGAGGACGGACAAGGGTGGACATAAACGCCGCGGTTGGCCTCCTTGCAGCCATCCGATAGTTTATCAAATGAAAGAGATTGGCAAGGAAGAAGCGCGACGGGAAAGGTCTCAGGGCAGTGGGCGTGGGACGACGTGCCAATCGATAGAATCAAGGCGGTAGACTTCGAATGCTCGTGCTGATCAAGGGAGACGGCTCCCGGATGGCTGTGTCTGCCATTTCAAATTGCATCCGGATCAGTGCCCCACTATTACTATGAAAATATTAGATATGCGGCCGGATCGCAAAAAGGGAGAAAAAAATGGAGTACGCATCGAGCCGACCCTGGACGAGGGAACGAACTAACAGAGCGCTCGGGCGCGCGTCTCTGTTTCTAAGATTCCCGACGATGATGATGGCCTAGGTATACCATCCCCAGCTACAACTGACCTGGGGGGCAAGAACGGACAAGTCCCGCACGTGTCCGTAGATGAAATGCCACCCAGCCCGAAGCCTACCTTGCGGACACCCGAAGTACACAAGATTCTCCAGGAACGTGTAGTTATGACGGCCCATACCTTGCATCCGATGTCGTGTCAAGATGGCCGAGTCACAAACCCTGAAAATCGGACATGGATGGGCCAACGTGACGTCAAAGGTTGCTATGAGGGATTACAGGCATCAGATTGTTTATAACATGGGCCCAGCGGGTAGACGGTCCCAGCGGGTAGACTGACCACGTAACCGCGTAGCTCTCTGCTAGCCCCAATGCCGACAGACTATTTGTTTTTGTTGTTTCTTCTCGTGGTAATCCCGCTAGCCACCTTCCTGTGGAAGATGGCTCGGAATCATGGGACTGGCATATTCGGTCTAATTGCATGTGACATTTTCTCTATGCTCGGGCGCTTGGGCGTTAAGAACGATCTTCTAGGCGCCGGTGGAACCACACGAAGGACAACTCCCTACCATCATGAGTGATCTGCCGGTTCCTCGAAGAGACGAGGAGGACAGGTGTGTACTTGGACTAGGCCTCAGAGAAGTGTTGTGTCTGACCTGGCCCTCTTGACCCGTCTAGGTGGAGAACGCTCGTCCCGGAATCGGATGCGGCAGTCGAGAAATACCTCTTCGCAGAAATTGACCTCGACCTCGCAACGTTCATCCGCTGCATCACCTTCCGCGCGTTTTCGGTCGTGTTCCTGAACGTGAATCCCGATCTCCTCGTGTTCGCGGAGGTGCAGCGGGTGACGGGAGCTGTATCGGAGGTCTACAGCAACGGGAAGGGACGAAACGCGCTCCCCCGTGACGTTCAGGACACTTTGAACGAATGGCTTCCTCGCCAGCGACCCTCGCTTCCCCTGGATCGTGTCTTGCCTGCATACGAGGCGTTGTGGCGCATCGTCGCTATGATCGTGGTCACTTGCGAGGGCGACCAATCGAGGCGCTGGGTGATGATGGACTTTCGCGACAATCCCCGGGAGGGACAGTACAGGGCGTCCGCTGGAGGCGATGAAAGAAGTGTCTCGGCTATCACGAATAACGCCGTCGCCCATCTTATGCCCATCACTCGTCCACAGCATCGTGCTGACAGCGCTGACTGGCCGCAGTTGAGCTGGATTCGGTATGCCACCCCGGGCCATGCGACGGCTGGGAGCCCTCCAACGGTGCCGGAAGCGCTGAAATTTGCGGCGTTGTTGGCGGCGACGGTCATTGGGCGCGTTGGGTTGCATTATCAGATCGTGTCGGCGCAAGGGAATGGGGGTTTTCCGGCGTCTCCATGGGTCGGGCGGAAGATTGTTGGGGGAGACAGGGAACCCGACAATATCTCCATTAGTGCAGTCGACAAGTTTGCTCACACCAGCACGACCAGACAGGCCCACTAGGGGTCGATCTGGATGCAATAAAGTGCATGTTCGTTTCGGACGCCCATCTGGACTGATATTCAGGAACTGATCTCGCCAACCACGCGTCCATGTGCTCTCTCCGCGCCATGCCCTGCCACGCTCGCAGATCAGAGGACATCACAGGCAGATATGACCGGAACGGGTTCGGCATGGGGACGGGGCTCTAATAATTAGAACCCCGCTATATGGAGGACACTGGAGCCCAGACCACTTCAGGCAGGAACAACCAGCCTGCTAAGGAAGGCTTGATCAATCCGTCCATGGTAACTTGACCCCCATCATTCATGTGATGCAGCTCCATCAAGTGATGGTCAGGATCCAGGCGCCGCCGCGGGCATGGCGGACGTGCTGCTCGCCATCCAGATGGAGCGGTTGCGCGTAGAAGAAGCGTTGGCTGCGCGGGATAACGTGGTAGCCCACCTCGAGGACGCGTACATCTCGGTCCGCCAGAAGGCCGAGATGATATCGCGGTTAGAGCAAGAACTCCAAGTGTTCAGGCGTGCCTCCACGCCAGCGAACACGAACTCGGCGAATTCCGAAATGACGTCGAGGACACCGCGGTCCGACCCCAGTCCAACGTTCGAAGGGCTCGAAGTAACTCAGGCGGGTACTACTGTTGTTGCGTCGCCGGGGTCTTGTGCATGGCACTCAAACAGGCATGAAATCGACATAGGGAATCTCAGATCCTCCTCGAACAGTATCGAGCGAATCTCCGTGCGCGCCCGACAGGCTTGGGGACAGCCTACAAAGCAACTCGGCTTACAGCAGACAAGTTTATATCAACAGTTCTGTGTTGATCGGGGGTCCGTGTATTCCCACCACCCCAACACCGTCGGATGATGCAGAGAGTCAGGTAAGCGCATATATGCGCCACGTACGACGGAGGCGATTCTCTGAGCTCCGACATGACGTGCTCTCTCCCGGTGTATTATTAGGTTTCGTTTCCCGTTTCCGAGGGGGGGATACCAGCCGAACGGACGATTACTGCCAGGCAAGCAGTGCTCGCGGCTCTTCCTCTGCCATCGGGTATTCCGGATGATGCACTGCAGCCGATCATGATTCACCCCCCTCATACACTCCAAGAGTTCCTCGGAAACGTTTCTGGCGTACGTCCACTTTGAGTTTCACCTGCGACACTGACTTGTTCAAGTCTCTCAGGGACTTGTGAGGACGTAATTTTGACATTAACTCATCCCCTGATCTCGGATTCAAACTCACAACCTGCCAGACTTGGAAACTACAGAGTCCTAGCCCAGCTGACGACATACTGGTGCCCCGACAAGGAAGAACACGGGTATTTCCTCACACCGGTGTTCAAGTGCAATACAAATCCCCGTGTTGCCACAGCGCATCGCTGGTCCAGTGTCGATGTTATCGGTCAAATGAGCAAGCAGACCGGTGAGGTAGCGTGTAATCCTGACCGCCAGACTGACCAGTCTCCACAGAGTGCTTTTATAACAAGGACGGAAAGTGGTATTACGCTGGCACCTACAGGGCCTTCCGGATGGATGATCTTACTGTTCAAGAGTGGGAAGCTCTGTCGACCGAGGTAAAATCGCCAAAGTTGTTTACGGTCTCGCCTCGCGGACACATTTCGTTTTCGCAGACGGCTCAAGCCATCGTCAAGGACACTCTCGCCAGCCGAAAGAACGTGTCACCTCAGAACCATTACGAAACGTCACAGCTCTACGCTGCGGGAGCGTTGCGCGTAGCCTGCGTCGGTCTGCAATGCATCGGGTTCAGCGACGACCTGTATCGCGGTGTGATCGAACAATCGAGGTACGCTTACTGGAGCCGAATCACACCGTGGGCGTCTGTCAAGACGGCGATAGCGCGAAGCGAGACGAGCGAGGAAACCCCACTTGCCCTGCCTTGAAGACCCTCTTACCCTTTGGTTTGTCTTTTTTTTTGTTTCCAGTTTGGTATACGCGTTTTTCTGGTAATGTCCCTGTAACCAATGGCACTGTGTTCCCTAACTCTAAGGCTGTTGTTGGAATTTCGATGTGCATACAACGGATACAGTAAGCACTTGCGATCCTACAGCTTCACTTGTGGCGCAATGGCTCCGCCAGCAAGAGCTGCCCCTCCATCGAGCAAGATGTGCGCGCCAGTGACATGGGCGCTGGCGGGAGAGCAGAGAAACAGTGTGATTCCAGCGAGATCCGACGGGTGGCCGTAGCGCCCTAGAAGAACATATGATACGTGGGTGTCATTCATACTGTGCGTAAACCATACCGGTCGGTTGGAAGGATGCAATCAATTCCGCGCCCGCAGACTTGAAGCCAAACGCCGTCATCTTGGTGGGGAATATCCTGTGAACGACAACGCGTTCAAAAAAAACAAAACCCGCTTGGTCTCCCCACATCAAACATACCCAGGGCAAATCGCGTTGACCCTGCTCCCCCCCCGGTCAGTACCAGCTCGTTGGACGACACCTGGAAAACGCATCGACGTACGTGATCTTCTGGGGTCCCAACTTGACCGCGAGAATCGACGTGAGATGGTTGACCGCCGCTTTGCTGACGTTGTCTATCCAACCCGGGGCGATGCGCAACGGCGTGTGAGGTTGCGCAACGAATGGAACGACGAAGAGGAAACGACTGACAGCTGTACGTCCCGCCACCTTCGATGCTCAACACGCCTTCGACGTGAGCGTTGACGCCGGCGATGGACGAGATGTTGACGACGTGGGCGGGGTCGGTCGCGGTCGCTTCCTTGGCAAGCCACGGTGACAGCCTTGTCCCGAGTCTCAATCCGAGAAAGAAAAAAAAAACCCCCTTTGCGGGACTTCACGGGAGACACTCACCCGGCGGTCACTTGGAGCGCCGTCATACGTCAACGCGCATGCACCAACGACCTAGGCAGGGGAGAGGGGGGGACGCACGATAAAAGATGCTCTTGACGTTGACGGCCATGACGTTGTCCCAGCCTTTGACCTCGGGAAAGTCATCAAAGGGCGATCCCCACGTGGTGCCGGTGTTGTTCACGAGGATGTGGAGCGTCTTGGCTGGCTCGTGCTTTGCGAGGGCTGCGATCAGTGCGTCTACCCCAGCCTTGTCCTGGATCCATCATCGAGCGGTGCAGGTCAGGAGGTGGGGGACAAGGGAAGGGGGAAGCGAACACGGCGTCGGCACACGCGCACACGATGAGCGGGTACCACTCACGCGAAGGTCGGCGACGATGTAATGTGCACTGCCGGGCCCGAGCGCGTTGAGTTCTGCAGCGGCCTAGAAAGCGCGAGGACGTGTGGGTGAGCGTGGCGGGGGCCTGGTCCCGGACCAGGAAACGCGTGGGGGGGGGATAATGCGGACCTCTCTCAGCTGGGCCTCCTTCCGGGCCGCAATGTAGACCTTGGCACCGTTTTGGACGAGCGCGGAAGCAATCGTCTTGCCAAGACCGGTCCCACCGCCCGTGACGAGCGCTGAAGATGACGGGTTGGGACCTCAAGAAGAGAATCGCAGGAGATGCGAACCTATTTTCCCGCGAACGCCAAACAAGGACTGGAGAGAAAAGTCTTGGGATGGTGTGAGGGTGTGCACAAGCAGCACGAATGTGGTGTGCTCACCTGTGGACATGGCGCTTTCCCTGTCTTTGCGAGTTGGGTACTTGACAAGTGTGGACCCGAGGAACGCAGGAGAGCGGGTATCGGAGTTTCTCCGGCCCGGTCACGCGCCTCCACTCCGAACTTGGCCTCGTCCGGTGGACGTGTGTGCCCTCAGGATGTGGTGTGATGCTGCCGTTGAACCCTGCAAGGTATTCGCCGCTGGAACTCTTTTTTCCCTCTTCGAGATACTCATTTGTCTCAGACTCTGAGACTTCTCAAGACCATCTACTGCGGAAGGGTTCCCATCGACCCTATCAATTGTGTATCCATTTTTGCCATCGCTCCGTTGCTGAGCGCGGAGACCGAGAACTGCTTTGTTCTAGATGACTACCCAAGTAGGACGAGTTGCTCACTCGAATATCCTGTTCTGGGTGTGTTTGGGCATCAGCGTCACATCGTACGACTCGAGCTTGCGGACTGAAGAACAGAACTCCCAACTGGGGCCCGTCTTTTAGAGGCTCACACGAGAATCTCTGTTATACCGAACGCGGGAACATGCCTCGTGGCAGCGCTCCACACAACTGTCGTGCGGCACGGAAATTGCTCGCCACCGGCTGCCATGCGATGACCACATGTGCCTATAGGACATAAAGGAGAGCGCAGAGCTGCTGCGCACGTCCTTTTTCTGCATGCGTCCGTCGTTCCTCGTCGTCTTCGCTGCCTTGCTGGTCTCGACAGCTGCCCTGCCCTACACATACCATGGACCCTTACGGATTCCGATCCACAAAAGGTCGGACGTGACGAGGGACGGAATAGTCGACTTGGACGCCGCGCGCGCTCATCTCGCACGTTCAGAACGGTAAGCGGCGTCCGATAGCATCCTGTGCCTTGCCATCTTATCTGCGGCGCCCAGAAAGTACCGGGGAGGACTCACCGCGCTTGGCGCACGCCTGCCATCTTCGGGCGAACACGCCCTCACTCGACGTGCTGTGGGTGCTGATGCACTCACGGCTGACGGAAACGTAAGATGGTATGGCACGATCTCCGTCGGGACGCCCGCCGTCGATTACAAGGGTGAGCCACTTGCCCGAGGACCCACGATCCCTCATTCGCCATCGTCCAGTGGATTTCGATACTGGATCCGCGGACTTGTTCCTTCCTGCGTCAAACTGTGGCTCGACGTGCGATGGGCACACGCGCTATAATCCGCAGGCGAGCTCTTCCGCTATTGACTTGCACCAAAACTTCTCCATCTTATATGGCGATGGTTCCTCGGTCGCTGGCGAAACGTACTCGGACGTGGTCACGATCGCAGGTCTCGTGGTACGTCGCTTCGATCCCGCGCCATCCCTGAGAGGTCTAGTGCTCTTATAGGCCACGAATCAAACCGTAGGGGCAGCGTCGCAATATTCCACGGGTTTCCAGGCCACAAACTTTGCGCCGGATGGTTTGATGGGCATGGCGTTCTCGGAGATCTCCAATTTTCAAGCCAGTCCGGTTATCGAGACGCTCGTCTCTGAAGGACAGCTTTCCGATTCTGTTTTTGCCTTCAAGCTGGCCTCGTCAGGGTCTGAACTCTCTGTCGGAGGTGTCAATACGGCTCTGTACACAGGTTCATTTGCCTACACGCCTGTCACTCAGTTGGTCAGCGCGCGTCTGATCGTTCCTACACGGCGAACGTTGACATGAAAGGCTCCAGGGGTACTGGCATATTAACCCAAACTCTATCAATGCCAACGGTCGAGCGATCAGCACGGACGTTTCAGCAATCGTGGACACGGGAACGACGTTTATCCTTGGAGACGAGAAGATCGTGGGCCAGTTTTACAGCGCCCTCAATGCCACCAGCGTCGACGGTGGATTTTACATACGCAAGTCCCCGTGCATTCAATCTCGCTGGGCGCCTCATGAACGTTGCGTTTCTAGTACCCTGTAATGCCATGCCCGATGTGAGCATCACGATCGGAGGGAGGGACTTTGCCCTCTCGGCAGAGACGTTTAATCTGGGGTCGTACAACTCTTCCGGGACGAGTTGTATTGGTGCCATTGTTGCCACGGGTAGTCTTGGAGGTATGTCGACGTTTGCACCCAGCGCATCTCTTCCTTAACGTGCGTCATGGCTTGCAGACACGTGGATACTTGGTGACGTCTTTCTGCGAAACGTCTATTCTGTCTTTGACGTCGGCCAGCGACGGGTCGGCTTTGCTGCGCTCGCGTGAGAGCTAGACTCTTTGGCGATGCGTAGGTCTATGTTTTAATTTAGACGGACTCTGGCAGTCCCTTTGAACACTAGAATTAGAGTTCTAGAATTCGAACACCAACCGATTCGTCGAGACCACTCCTTCTGTGTATCCCTATCGTACCCCTCGCTGTACTACTACTATTATATATGTTGTATCAGAGCACTGCCATCGTATTTTTGGTCTCTGGACTTGTTGTTATCATGTCTGTCCCCTCTACGAAGACGTTGGACCACATCGTACACCTTGCACCGCCTGGCACACTCGAACAAGCGTCGCAGCAGTTTAGAGATCTCGGCTTCAAGTCCGCACCTGTTTCATCCACATCCGCTCCAAAGTAACGTTTCCCCAGTGTCATCGCGGGCGGAACCCATGCAGACGGGCTCACGGCCAACGCGCTCGTGGTACGCGACAAGCCATCGCCTCCGATCCATATAACCGCGCTGATCGTACACCACCCAATGCGGCGCAGATCCTGCGCGACGGCGTCTATCTCGAGCTCATCGCCTTCGTCCACCCTGCCTCGCACTACCCCCCGGGCACGCCTTCCCGCCGGCAGTACGACGCACACCCCTGGGCACACCGCCCACCTGGCTGGGTCGACTACGCCTTCCTCGGCACCGGCGCGAGCGACGACGCCGGCGCGCCCGCGTCGACAATCGTCTCGCGCATCGTGAACGCGCGCGCAGCACGGGACCACAGTGGCGTGCGCTACGCGCCAGAGACCCACGGGGGCCGCACGCACACCGACGACGGGCGCACGCTCGCATGGGTCATCACCGCCCCCGACGACAGCGCTCGGCGCGGGACGCTGCCCTTTTTCTGTGGCGACGTGACGCCACGTTCCTGGCGGGTACGTGTGTTTGTGTTTGTTTGTTTTATGTGGAGGCGCCAAATGGACACGGTGGCGCGCGCCACGGCCCACGGGACTTGCTGGGATGTGGCGATCAGAGAAATCAGAATGAAACTTTGTCGTGACGACGGATTCTAGGTCCCCGTCGCGCCCCCGTCGAACGCGGACCACCCCTCTGGCGCAGAGGGAGTGGCGCACGTCCGTCTGCTCGCGAGACCGGACACGCTTGCGGATATCGCGGCCCAGTTGACCTCCGTCATCGGGGAGCCGTCCCGATCGGACCTCGACGCCGACAGGCCTGGGCACGTCTGGACGCTCCAGGTGCCTTCGGCGAGTACAGGCACGGGCGCACGCGAACCGCGTCTCGTCCTGGGCGCGCCGACCAACGACGACGAGCAGCGCCATCTGGACACACACGGACCGGGCATCTACGAAGTTGGGCTGTCAGTGGCTACGGGGCGCGGCGGGGAAGCGAGCACGCCGAATGGCAAGATCGTTTGGTCGAGGTCTTCTCTAGCATAGACGGCTGTCTGTAAAATGAGTCATTTACTGACGTCTCGATGTGTCCTTGACGAGCTTGCCGGCTGCTGAAAAAGACTAGGAACCCGGAAGGCACACTCGACGCATTAGGTAGACCAACGCGGACCA
>JBBPMG010000113.1:0-53630 GCA_038090195.1 Boletellus deceptivus
TCCCAAACCGGCGTCTCGTTGGGTATGATCCGCTTCAACGTCTCATTGGGCTTCGACATCAGTGCATCTGTATGGCCATCCCCAAGGGCGAGGCAGACAAAGACCGCCATCTGGGTCCTAGTCCCAAAAATTCGCTTGTCCATCCGTGGGGAAAGCTCCCGGACGAGGAGCTCCCGATGGAGCCCTTCCCTCTCATGCGACAACACATATAAGTGATACGCCTGTGACACGACGAAAGATATCAGGAACATGATCTGACCGAAAAAGGTGCACAGGGGGATGAGGAGGAGCTGCATCAGGGACTGCGCCAGTAAAAGGAGCGAGCAGACACCAATTGCTTGGTGCTTCCGATCTGGCAGGATCCCGGTCGAATAATCGAGTTGGAACTCTCCCTTTGTGATGATGTTCACATCTCCCTCTTCTCCCTTCAAGACGATGATACTTCCATCCTCTGGAAACATCAACCCGTCTCCCGGCGGCGAATCCATGGATGGTACTGGGACACGGATCTTCAGTGTGGCCGTCCCAAGGACGATGGAAGAGAGTCCACTGCTGACGATACCGAACAGAATAAGGGATGTGCAGATGAAATCGCGGCCGAGGAGGCAGAATACCCAAGCCAGGGTGCTGATCAGAAAGGGTATGGCTGCCCAAAACGCGAGAAGGCTGCGCAACGGACGTATAGGGACGAATTCATGCTTCTGCTTGGTAGCACCGATATTGCTGCCGCTCGTCAGGCTCCGCTGAATCCTTTCGTGCTGCTGGGGAGGAAGAGAAATGACGGTGACTGTAGCAGAGCTGCCAGTCTTCCTTCCTTCGGTTCCATCCTTGTTAATGAGTCGGAGTGTTTTTCCAGACGACTCCTTGCACCGTTGTGCTATCAAATAGCCAAGATAGGTTGTACGCAGTTTGGTTCCGGAAAACGATCCACTGTAATCGGGGCCAGATTTGCCGGCAAGATTAAAAGTAATTGCAGGGGATTCATTGGGTCCAGGGAAAAGACTGTCCCAGAGGCGAGATTCGGCCATCTGACCGAATCGCTTTGCCACAGTCACCGAGCCTGGATAGTTGTACCATCCGGTCCACCTCCGACCAGCGTGCAAGTGGATCGTCTCGAGTGCATCGACTGCACTGTCCCCCCCGAGTAGCCCCACGACGCCAGACAAGTCTAGCTTGTAAGAGGAGTGATTGATCGTTTGGATGAGTTGGCCGAGGGAGAGCATTGGGGTGGAAGGGGTGTCCCTGTGCTCCTCCCTCGCACCGTTCCTAGTATTATATGCACAGGGCAGGGCTCGACTCTTCTGCGGGATCAGCGCGCTTGGTCTGCATTGTCCAGCACGCGGTGTGGTTTGACGACGGGCCTGTGAAAGACCGCGATGGTGCTGCTGTGCTTGACCTCGTGAGCAGACAGCAGGCTAGTCATATGTCCGCGCTAGACGCTGTAGCGGGCATCATGGAGAGGCCCTGTAGAGACGTGGACAGTCTCGTGGATGGCTAGCCCGAGAGCGGCCGAGCACATGGACCAGAACCGAAAGGCAAAGCTGAGGGTTGAAATTCAGACCGAGCCTGCGAAAAGGGAGGGGCACGTTGCGCAAGTTTGAGCCCTCTCGCTCACCGGTGTCACGTCTTTTCTCTGTTCTGCGTTGGTCGACGGGCGACTTGAATCCCAACGCTGTTTGCGCCTCGGTTCAGTTCTTTCCTGAGCGCAGGCCGGTCGTTCTGACCTGGAGCGCGAGCCTCTCGCCAACGCACCGCAGAACGCGTCCTTCTTTTCATCACCTTTCTATCGATTCCCTTTGATCCATCCCATTTCCTTCTCTATACCACAGGGTCGTCCGTGCAGCTTCCAGCAAATCTTTCATTTCGACCCCGCCCCCGCTTGGTCTTATTATGTCCGTCTCGACGAACCCAACTTCCTCTTCCTCCCTCGCCGGCCCCAGTGGCCAAAGCCCGCACCCTATGCTCGAAAACAACGAGGAGAAGAACAGCGTGGTCATCAAAGTTGGGATGGTCGGGGACTCGCAGATAGGCAAGACGAGTCTCATGGTCAAGTACGTCGAGGGCAGTTTCGATGAAGATTACATCCAGACGCTGGGTTCGTGCTCTAGTTCCCCAGGACCGTTCATTGCTCAACCAGCACTCGACAGGCGTTAATTTCATGGAGAAGACAATAACCGTCCGACGGACGACAATCACATTCTCCATCTGGGACCTTGGTGGACAACGAGAATTCGTGAACATGCTCCCTCTTGTTTGCAATGACGCCGTCGCCATACTCTTCATGTTCGACCTTTCGCGAAAGTCGACGCTCAACTCGGTGAAAGAGTGGTATCGGCAAGCAAGGGGATTCAACAAGGTGGGTTGGTGCACGTCCCTCCTGGTTGCGCTTGGTTGCGCGGTGTCGCGTGCTATTCGGGCACGGGGGCGTGTTGCCAGACGTGCTGGACTCTGATAACGCTTATACGGAGTCCCGTGTCCATGGAACTCACGCCGCCCTTCCGCAGACCGCAATTCCGTTCTTGATTGGGACGAAATTCGACACGTTTGCAACATTTCCGCGGGATGAGCAAGAGGAGATTACTAAACAGGTCTGTGCATTGGACGCTTTTTTCGGACGCATCCGCCGACGAGTCCGCAGGCGAAGCGATTTGCACGGGCCATGCATGCATCGCTAATCTTCTGCTCGACATCCGCATCGATCAATGTCCAAAAGATCTTCAAGATAGTGCTTGCAAAGGCATTTGACCTGAAATGTGTCATTCCAGAGATCGAAGGCGTCGGAGAGCCGGTGCTTATTTATGTGGATGTGTAGCATTGTGGATAGAGTGTTTGTCTTGAAGCAGGGTGGATGGCGGTGTGCTACTTGAACGGACGATTGGGAAGGTTATCAAGGTGATGTTGTATCGAGTTCGAGAAATACTCATTCGCTGAATGTGTCGCAATTGCGACTCTAGCAAGGAGGTCGAGCACCGCCCGTCGTCGGGATATTCCTGCGATGAGTCTGATACCACCACCCGACAGACCTCCTGATGGGCCACGTTTCTGCCCCCTCTTATCGTTTCTTCTCGGCCATGGACGTTCAGATCGGGACTCTCTTCGTCCTCGGTCGCTGCTCTCTTATTCACCCTTGTCGCTGTCCATCTTCACACATTAGTCTGCAGTATCCGCATTCCTCGATCAGCTATTCCCCCCTGGATCCCTTTTCCTTGGTTTTCCATCACCCTCTTTACCCCTCGCACACTTGCCATCCCTTTCCCCAATCGGGCCTTCTTACCGCTCCACACAGCATACTTGCCAAAACTGACACCCCCCTCTACGCTCGTTCCAAGTACCCTTTCCTGGCGGGATGTCTTGTACTTGTTGCTATGCTCGATACACACCCAGCCATGTCTTAATGCTTTCGTATGGTAATTCCGTTATTCGAACCCCGGACGTGCGAGCTGCCGAAGCATCGCGTCCCCCAAGTCGAGCTTCGCAGCGACTCCAGTGTGCATCCCAAAACGAGGCTCGTCCTTGCTGCTAAGTAAACCGCGCTGCCATCTGGGCCATGCCCCCACTCGCGGTGGGTCACTTCCCCGAGCTCATCTCGTGCCACGACGCCTCGCGTGGCATATCGCTTGCTGAGCCTTTCATTTCTGTCCTTCAGACATCGATTTGGGATCCCTTTGACAGCACACCAGCCCACCGAAACCAACCCATGCGACGCCTTATCGAGGCCTGTGTGCCAGGAGCCGAGGACGACGTTTGCAGTTCACCTCGGCGACTCTCCCTGTCTCCCGTTTACAAAAAGACCGCCCGGGGCTGAGCTCTGCGACGACACCGCCCCGTTCGCTTGTCGGCGATGCTTGCGATGCTGCCGCTCTCGACCCTGTCATTGTTGTCTGCGTTGGCCTCCGGGTCCCATGCTGCGTCCATCCTGACTTCCGAAGGCACCTCGTACAACGCCACGGCGCAACGCCGAGATCCCATCTCGTACGTCCAGGCTGCGTACTTTACGAACTGGTGAGTACCGTGTCGTCTCGACGCGACCTCGCGTAGCGGTCACCATCTCACGTCCTCCGCGTCGTCAAGGGGCATTTACGGTGCCAACTTTCGTGGGTGCCAGACGGGCATCGGTTCGGTCGCGACTGATCTGTCATAGAGCCGACGGATATTGATCCAAGCCAACTGACACACATCCTGTATGCGTTTGCGGACGTATCCCCCGACACGGGCGACGTCTTCCTCACGGACAGCTGGGCAGATGAACAGGTCCGTCTGTCAACCTCGCTAGCGGGATGAGACACGTCTCGGACTGACGGCGGTCGTCGACAGAAACACTTTCCCGGCGACTCTTGGAACGATCAGGGCACGAATTTATATGGTTGCCTGAAACAGGTGACGTCGACCGGTCCCAAACGTCGTTTATGCCTCCGCCTGACGTCACGTCCAGCTCTACTTGTTGAAGCTGTCCCACCGGTACGCGTCTCCAGTCACGTCGTCCCGACGGAAACTCATCTTGGGTCATTCAGGCACCTCAAAGTCCTGTTGTCCATCGGCGGTTGGACATATTCGCAGGACAACCACTTTGCGTTCCTCGCTGACAGCGGTCTCAGGGCAAGTTTCGTTTCGAGCGCAGTGCAGTTGATCAAAGATTATGGGTTTGACGGAATGCAGGTTCCGTGCTTCCTCGCTCTTTACATGCCTGACACGATCCCACGTAGAGACATAGATTTTGAGTATCCAGCAAGCAAGGCACAAGGTCAGGATCTCCTAGAGCTCATGACATCCCTGCGAAGTGCCTTTGATGAGCTGGCGGTTGCAAACGGAGATACCACGCCTTACGAACTGACGGTGAGTCGACGTTCCGATGTGACTTTGGGCACCGCGACGAGACCTTTCTCCAGGCCGCAGTGTCGGCAGGTCCCGACAATTATGCACACTATCACATCCCGCAGTTGGATCCCGTTCTCACTTATTGGAATTTGATGGTGCGGCAGATCTCGGGCTCGCTCTGTCGCGAGCTGACTTTGGACTATTGCAAAGGCGTACGACTATGCTGGATCCTGGCTGACATTTGTAACCGTTCGTTCCCCGAGCGTGCTTCATTTCTTTACAGAGGTTTCTCCAGGCGGACAATCAAGCCAACCTATATGGCGGTGCGAGGACGGGCGTCAGTACGGACGCTGCCATCAAGTACTACGTTTCGTCTGGTGCGACGCCGAGAAAGATCGTAATGGGTAACCGCATCCTTCTTCCCTCATCGCCATACAAAAAGGACCTATGCGCCCCACAGGAATACCGCTCTACGGCCGCGTCTTTGAGAACACGAATGGGATAGGGCAATCATATACCGGGGTGAACTCGAACGACAAGCCCAGCGCATGCGAGGTCTGCTGACTTCCGATCTCATCCAGACCGGGCCTGGGACGTACCCCTACAAGTACCTCCCCTTACAGGGCGCGTCGGTGTTCGAGGATCGATCGGACGTCGCGAGCTACTCGTACGACCCGGTCAAACGCGAGCTCGTTTCGTACGACGTTCCGGACGTTGTGAAGATCAAAGCGGAATACGTCAGGTCCGAATCGCTGGCGGGATGCATGTTTTGGGAGGTGCGTTCCACCCGGGGATGTCGATATCAATACCCTCTCATCGGAAGCGCCACATTAGCTCTCGAGCGACAAGACAGGCACTGAGTCACTCGTCTACACTGCCGGGGTAGCATTCAGTCAGTTGGATCAGACACCGGTGAGTCGAGGAAAGAAACGTCGCACCTCGGGGGGTGCTGGCATCATCTCCACTTAGTAACACCTTTTTTTTTTTCGCAGAACCACATCCAGTAGGTCCTCACGCGCCGAATGTCTTCGTACACGTCACTTAGCGCGCTCGCGTGCCTGTCGACCCAGTTATCCGCATAGCAAATGGGATAACATTCGGAACAACATGGGCGGTGGGTCAACGGCCACCGTGGGCACGACGACGACGACGTTCACGTCGCTTCGGCCTGCGTCGACGGCAACCTCGAAGGTGACGGCAGCGTCGACGCCCACGCCGACCGTGCTCCCGGATTCCTGTCTGTGCGCGGATGTGTCGCCGTGGAACACCACGGTACGTTCCTCACCCTCCCCGTCCCCCCCTCCTCCTCTCGGTGCTTCGCTGAATCAAGACTGAGGCGGTTTACGTTGGCGGCAACGAGGCGGTATACGGTAAGCACGCGCCCCATCCCTCTCGTCCCCCGACGCGCTGGCGAGGCACCCGCGTGCTGACCCGTTGCTCTCTTTTTTTTTTTTTTCTTTCTCCGCTCCCTCTCCAGACGGTCATCTCTGGACGGCGAAATGGTGGTCGGAGAACGACAGGCCCGGGGGTGCAGGCAAGTGACGACCCCCCCCCCCTCCTCCTCCTCTCGTCCTGCTTGTTTGCGATTGTAAAGAACAAGGGAATGACCCCATCCTGTTTCAGCGGGCGTATGGGTGGACGACGGGACGTGCGACTAACTCTTTTTTTCTTCTTTTATTTTCCCTCGATGTACACGTCGCGTGCAGGGCAAGGATGAAGGGAATCGGGATTTGGGGGTGAACAGCACGACATTCGGTCGTCGGCGGCGGCGTTGGATGAACAGGGCGTACATACCCCCCTTTTTTTTTTCTTTTCTTTTTGCAAAGAAAGGGGCGTTTTTGTACTAGTGGGTTTGTTGTACGGTGCCGGATAGAGACTTGCAAGGCCGATCAAACCGGACGCACTGACACGGTTTGATCGCCATGACCCGGGCGAGGCCTCGTCGAAACACGACCAAGGCGGCGTCTTGCCAACGCTCTCGACGATTAAAATAAATACACATCTCTTTACTTGGAAAACAAGGCGTGCACTACGATGGTAAAAAGAAGAGGAAGAAAGGTTTGAAGGGAGTGCGTGACGATGATGAGCGAAGCTTGAAGGTCAAGTCCGTACTCGACGAATGCAATCTGGTTTTACTTTTTCTTCTTTTTGTTTTCCTTAATAAAAAAAAAATGCCACTCTAGGGGAAGGAGGGACAATGAGAACAACAGAGGAAAAGAGATGCGTTGTGAACACATAGGTGATACAAGCGTCTTTGACACCAGAGCAACGACTGCAGAGGGACGGAAAACAAAAAGCTCCTGTCGAGAGGCGACATCATCCTTCAGGACGAGGACCGTTACAGAATACCCTTCCGACGCGAAAAAGCAGATAGACATGTAAAAAGACTCCATAGCTCGATGGAGAAGAAACGCGAACCCACGACAACCCACGACCAGCGCGCGTAGAAGAAGAAAAGGAAAGAGAAAAAGAGACCCTTGCGGGAGGGGATCATCCCATGACGTGACCATAGTTGACGCTCTCACTGAGGTGTTCGTTGGCGGGGTTGTACGTAAACCCTTTGAATTGATCTTGAACCGTCTCCGACAAGTGAGAGTCTTCCACTACCGAGTCTTGGGCCTCCTCGTTTGTAAAGTCGGGATCGAAGTTGGCGACGTCTAACACGGATTCCTGTAGCAAGTAGGTAAAAAAAAAAAAAGGCTAAAGCGTCACTGGGGCAACTTACCACGCTCGGTTTGAACGGCGGCTGTATCTTCTTCTGGAGCAGTCTGTGTGCAATGTGTCACCTTTTCCGTCTCGTCGGCGAAGACTTTCTGGTCACTTACAGGTTCCAGTCGATATACTTGGAAAAAAAGGAATGTTTCTTGATCTCCTCTCCACCATTTGCCCCGAGGCGTCGAGTTGGATCACGCTGGAGAAGCCCAGTCATGACACTCTTTGCTTCCCCGGATACGTCGGGAGGAAACACGAGTGGGTCCGTAAGGATCCGCTGATACATCGTGTTCACATTCTCGTCGTAGAAAGGGGGGAGGCCAGTCTGGCGGTGGGTTGGCACGGGGTGTTATGAACCAAAAAAGGTGGGTACCATCATCTCATACAAAAGGACGCCGAGAGTCCACCAATCAACGGTTTTGGTGTAGCCCTGACTCTCCAAGAGTTCCGGTGCGATATACTCTGGTGTTCCACAGAATGCTAACAACTGGGTCAGTATCGAGCCGAGAATCACGAATGGACACCTACTGTTTGTCTTTTCCGTTTCAGACATGTTGAGCTTACAGAGTCCTGTTTCGCGCATGAGACGGCCATCGAGACGAACAAGGGCAAAGACGTACCAAAATCACAAAGGGCGATGTGACCCGTGTAGTCTAGCAAAATGTTTTCTGGCTTTAAATCACGGTATACGACGTTGAAGCTGTGCAAATGTTCGAGAGCACAGAGCAATTCTGCAGCGTAGAACCGGCTACGGACTTCGTCGAACTTGCCCGCTCGTTGCAAGTGGTAAAACAGCTCTCCGCCGTTGACTAGAGACGGATCGACATGGGTTCCGACAGCTCCGCAAGAGGTGACACGCACCAAACGACATCACCAAGTAGAGCTTGTCCGGATTCTGGAAGGAAAACTTGAGAGGCACGATGAACGGGTTGTTCACCAACGCCAACACGGTGCGCTCTGCCAAGATGTGCGTGATCTCGCCCGGACGCGAAGCGATGTGGGCCTTTCGGATCGTCTTCAAGGCATACACGCGCATGGTGTCCTTTTTTCGTACTTGCATGACCTTGCCAAACGAGCCCTTTCCGATGACCTTGAGGAGCTCGAATGCTTCGATGGTGAGCGGCTCGGCGCGCGTAGGATGATAGTCCACCTTGAGATGGAAAGAGCCTGTGCCGGCGGTGGCTGGATACCACTGATCGGAGGCGTGCTGGCAGACAAGGTCAGGAAGGAGCGCAAACAGGGCGGCGGGGGGCACACGTGATCATCTAGGGACGGCGTTATCTGAACGCGAGCCATAAGGAGATCGTTCCCCATGTCTTCCTGTCGGTGTACTGCTGCGGCGGTGCGCAGATAAGCAGAGAGGGAGATGTTTGACGTACGCGACACGTCGCTAGAGACACGGGGCGTGAGCCGATGTCACAAAGAGGATGGGGACCGGGAGTGCGTACAATGTGGCGCGGTAGCTCCACATGGGGTTCGCGAGATCGCCGCCCAGGGCGTCGACGAGGACCTGGTTGTTGTCGAATTCAAGGACGACGTAGGGGAGCCACCAGTTGCGCTTTCTCTGGAGGCTCTCGCGGTTGCTGGCGGCGCGTCTGTGTGTCGGGGGAGACGATGACTCGAGTGCTTTCTGGATTACCTCTGGGACCTGCACGCCAGGCGCGAGAGAGAGGCCACGGCCTGTGAGGGATGAGATGCGGACAGGGAGGGTCTGGTGAGGACGCACCCGAGAAAATGCGGATGGTGAGCATGCCGGAGCGGAGGTGGGCCTGCTGATCTGCGGTCGCAGCGGGTCTCGGTGTTTCTGGCCGAGAGGGCATTGGGGTGACGGATCTGGAGAGGATGGCATTGTCGGCTGGCTCTGGGTGGGCTCGTGAGCGGAAGATCGGGCAGGGGAGACGGGAAAGACGGACTTTTCGAGGAGCCCAGTTTCCAGGACATTTTCGGGGAGAGAAGGGAGGGGGCGATGGCCATCAGGACAATGTGCTGATTTAAGCTAATTGAGTGCTTATATAAACCTATGCGACGGTATGCGGGTGGGAATGACCTTCCGCTTTCTCTCCCCGTCCTCCGCCATGGCCACCCAGCAGCGCGTCGCCTTCTGGGCCGCCGAGCCCGACCTCGACGACGACATCCACGACGTCGAGATCCCCATCGCCATCCCCGTCTACCCCGCCCCCGACGCCTACGACGAGCACCTCCAGGGCGACGACACCACCCTCCACGCGACCCAGACCCAGATCGCACAGCAGACCGCCTTTGCGCAGATCCCGGACGTCGTCAAGCGCGTACGTCCCCCGCATGCCGCGCATCCGTGCGCGATCCGACCCTCTTTCATCCCCAGTTCATCGTCCACTTCCATCAAGCCGTGTTGGACAACAACCTCCCCGAGATCACCCTCGCCTACGAGTCCGGCTGGAACCGCCTCACCGAAAAATTCTACGCCAAAACCGAGTGGCCCGAGGCAGAGGTCATCGCGCCTCTCGTCAACGAGGACCAGATCTTCCTCGTGCTCTATCGCGAGCTCTACTATCGCCACGTCTACTCCCGCTTGCAGCCCAACATCGACGACCGGTTCCACTCGTACGAGAACAGCTGCGAGCTGTTCAACTATCTCCTCAGTGCGCCGTCCGCTTCCGCATCGTCAGCTCGTCGGGTTCATGTCCCACCGTAGATTCGGACGGGCCCGTGCCCCTCTCGCTCCCTGCACAGTGGCTGTGGGACATCATCGATGAATTCATCTACCAGTTCCAGTCCTTTGCGCTCTTTCGATCACGTCCGGCGACCAAGACGGACGACGAGCTCGCACTGCTCGGCTCCGAGGGCGGTGCGCAGGCGTGGAGCAGCTACAGCGTCCTCAACGTCCTCTACTCCCTCATCCAAAAGAGCCACGTCAACGAATGGCTCCGGGCCCGCGCCCAAGGCAAGACCGACGACGAGATCGAGTACGTCCACCGTCCCACTCGCCCGGACCTGGCTGACGCACCACCCAGGGATGTCGTGGGCGAGTACGGCTCGCGACCGCTGTACCGCCAGCTGGGGTATTTCTCACTGATCGGACTTTTGCGCGTACACGTCCTCCTCGGCGACTTTACCCTTGCGCTCAAAGTCGTCGAACAAGTCGGCTTGGGCTTGGGCGTTGGCCAGAAAGCACCGTTCACGGCACCGACGGCGGCGCACGTTAGCACTGCATACCACGCCGGCGTGTGTTATCTCGTGCTCCGGAGAGTGACGGACGCGGCGAGAGTGTTCACGGGCTGTTTGAACTGGGTCATGCGGGCGAGACAATACCACACGCGGAGCTACCAGTATGACCAGGTGCGTGGGGAAACCGCGCGCATACCGCGTTGACGGACGGGGCACAGATCAACAAAACGGCCGACCGGATGTACGCCCTGCTCGCCCTGTGCAACACCCTCGCACCGACGCGATTGGACGACAATGTGATGAACATCGTGCGGGAGAAATATGGTGAACAGATCGCGCGCATGGGTCGGGGGTGCGTAGTGCCCTGTGGGACGTGCTCGAGCTCACGCGCGTGCAGCGAGGAAGGTCTGAGCACGTTTGAGGAAATCTTCCTCTACGCCTGCCCCAAGTTCATCACCGCCAACGGACCGCCGTACGACGATCCTGCGGCGCTGGCGCTGTTGCTCAACCCACCCACGGCGTCGTCACCAACGTCGCCTTCCGCGCCAAACGCGACGGTATCGGACCCCACGCACCGTCACCTGCGTGCGCTCACGTCCCATTTCTCGTCGCTTGCGCCCGTGCCTGTCCTCCGTAGTCTGTTGAAACTGTATACTTCGCTCGACGCACGGAAGCTTGCCGGGTTCCTGGACGCGGGCGTGGATGAGGAGGAAGTGTTGAACTGGATGATGGTCATGAAGAACGCGGGACGGTGCATCGGACGTGTCCACGTTGCCGCGGGTGCAGACAAGGACGAGGAGAGAGGTGGGTCGACCAACGGGACGGTGTCCAACGGCAGTCTACTCGACGGGGAGTGGATGTCCATCAGCGACCTCAACTTTGTGATCGACGAGGTGCGACGTGTGTTGGTGCACAGGCGGGGGTTGCATGCTGATCGCGCACCGGGCAGAACATGATCCATATCGCAGAGTCGACCGTGGGGAGGCGGTACGCGGGGTGGTTCATCCGCAATTCGGAGCATGCGGCGCGGGTGCTGGACGGGTTGCGTGCGTCGCCGTTGCCGTCGTCGTCGGCGGCGAGCAAAGCACAGGGCAAGGAGGGGGCCAAAGGGGACGGTGCGCCACGGAGCGGGGGGCAAAAGGTGGCATGGGGAGGCGTCAAGACCACATGAGCTGTACGGACGGTCCGTAGAGAAATGATCACGTGCCCGGGTCTCACTGCTCTGCTCTCCTGCTCGCACGAGGGGGCCACACGAACGACAGAGCCCCGGGCGACGTCCCCCAAGACATGTCCTCGGAAGCGAAACTGACCGCACTGACGACGACGACGCTCTCGCTGCTCCTCGAGCGACAACGTCTGCAGGCGACGCACCCTTCGCTGCACCTCGTGCAGATCGTGACGCACCTGCGGACGCTCCGCAACGGCGTGATTGCCCTGCAAGATGCCGGGGCGGCCGAGTATAGGGACAGCGACGGGGACGACAGCGTAGCGGTGCTCCGGGGACAGTACGAGCGACTGCGGGACATGCTGGGCGAGGAGGAGGCGGACAAGGCGGGACTGGCGAGGTGCGCATCGTTTCCCGACCCCACTCACCGCTTCGCCCGACGCCGCACACAGCATCCCGCTGCCCGAGCCACCGTCGCCGCCGACGCCACCGCCCGACACGGGAGAGCACAAGCAGAGCCTCGAGCCCGTGTTCGAGCCGTACACGGACGAGGAGGCGAACGACGACGGGATCGCGCTGCAGCAGCGACAGCAGATCATCCACGGTCCGTGTTCCCCTTCCCCTCCTCCTCTCTCTTGCGTGCGTGTTGAGGGCGTGGTTAGACCAGGACGCGCAGCTCGACCACCTGTCGTCGTCGATCCATCGGCAGCACCATCTGTCGCTGCAGATCAACGACGAGCTGGAGGTGCACACGGGCCTGCTGCACGCGCTCGATACCGAGCTGGACGGGACGGAGGGGCGGATGGCGGGCGCACGACGACGGCTGGCGCGAGTCGCGCGCGGGGCCAAGGACAATGGTGCGTGTCGCGTTCCTCCCCTGCCCTGCGCTGAGTCTCTCGGGTGCAGCATCGACGGTGACCATCGGGCTCCTCATCCTCGTCCTCCTCGTGCTCATCGTCCTCTTCAAAACGTGACCACGATGGCGTCTCTTTATTTTTTTTTCTGCTAGTCATATGATAATACACGTTTGGATACACTACGACCGTGGATCGCTTGTACGGACATACCGTGGTGTCGTCTTTGCGTTCAAGCGACGCCCAGGATGCCCCACATGGCCCTGGCGACCTTGTCGACGCCGTCGCAGGCGAGCCCGTCCGGATACTGCCGACCGGGTATCCCGCCCGCGCGCACGAGGCCATCGCGGACGACCGCGTCGCCGAGGAGAATGATGCGGGCGTTGAGGAGCGTGGACATGATCGAGGCCGTAAACTCGGGGTGGCCCTGGACGGTGAACACGTGGATGGCGGTGAGGTCGACGTGCGCGGCGGATGCGGGGTCGTGGAAGACGACCATGCCCTGGTTGGGCGTGAGGTCGGTCGAGCCGAGGATGTGCGCGCGGGGTGGGCACGTGGGGACGTGGTCGCCGTGCATCTGCTGAACGTCCTGTCCGCCGGACGGGTCACCATGATGGGCACAAACGGGGCATGGGGGGGCGGGGGGACGTACGAGCGTGTCGGCGCCAAAGATGGCTTTGCCGAGGGGGGAGAGTCGGACGGACGTGACGGCGACCTCCCAGCCGTCGTTGCGCACGCAAGCGCCGCCGAGGGCCCGCGCGACGATCTGGTGGCCAAAGCAGATGCCTGGGAGGGGGGGAACGGGGTTGGCGAGCGCGGAGACGGACGAGGAGGCGTTTACCGAATATCTTTATGGACGGTTTCTGGACAAAGATGCGCTGGACGTAGGCGACGAGGGTGTTGATCCACTCGACGTCCCCGTAGGCGGAGGCGCCTGCGACGGAAGCGAGATCGGGTGAGCAGACAAGCAAGCACGGGGGGGGGACGCACGCGAGCCAGAGATCAGCAGCGCATCGTGGTGGACGTCGTCGGGGGGGTAGACCATCTCGTGCACGTCGTAGCTGTCGACGGCGAGCGCGGTGTCGGAGCCGATGCGGGCGCGGGCGCTGGCGAGGAGGCGGGCGTACAGCTGGCCATAGTCGCCGTACGCGGCGCGGAACGGGGCCTCGAGCGGGTCGCAGACGAGCACGCCGAGGCGGACCATGGCGTGCGGGTGCTTAGTCAGACCGCGGCTTGCAAGCGACCGCCATGAGCGAGGTCGTCAACGCACTCGTCGCGCTCGCCGTCATCCTCGTCCTCGTCCGCTGGGCCACCGCAGGTCCGTCCACACACCCCCGCCCGCGCCCTCCTCATCCCCCCGCCCAGGCCAGCCCCCCGCCGCACCCAGCGCCCGCTCCGCAACCACCGCCCTCGGCTTCCGTCCCAAGCACGTCACCCAGCACATGGTCCGTCCCCGGCCACCCCCGCCCCCGCCGCGCGCTCACGCACCCCCGCAGGTCGACCAGATCCAGGCCATGTTCCCCGACATCCCCTCGTACGTCCCCTCCTGCTCGACCCCGTCGCCCCCCACACACACGACGCCCCCAGGGACAACATCCGCTTCGACCTCTTGCGCACCGGCAGCGTCGAGCTCACCTCGAACAAGATCCTCGAGCGCGGCTTTCTCGAGCCGGTACGCCCCGATGCCCCCCCCCCTCCCTCCCTCCGAACTCATCGTGCCCCGGCCACAGCCCCCGCCCGCCTACTTTACGCTCTACCCACGCTCGGACACGCCCGACGCCCCCCAGCGCCGACCGGCGACGACACGCACGCACGCAACGACGACGACGACCTCGAGACCGCCCTCGCTCATCGAGCGCTACCACCTCCAGCAAACCCTCGGCCAAGAGCCCAGGGACGACGACGACGACGCGGGCGGGAAAGCCAAGTGGGAAGACACGCCCGAGAAACGCGAGGCGAGTCTGCGCGCGCGCAAGGCGCAGATGGTGTTGGCCGCCCGACAGTACGTCTTCCGCCCGTCCCTCGTGTGCATCCCGACCGACGTGACGACCAGGCGGATGCTCGCCCAGCGCGAAAAGGAGCCCTCGGGCTCGTCGTGACCCCAGCGCGGGCTCATGTGCAACGACAGACTCCTGCTCGGCTCTGGCGGCCGGGAAACGAGATCGAGTATAGGACTACAGTAGGCGTCGAGATCCAAAAAGCTACGATACTATAAAAATATAAAAGCAGAGCGTCCCCGTTGTCGGACGAGATATAAGAATACCCTCGGGTGCTAGCGAGAGACCGTCAAACGAATGGCACTTGCGATCCGGCAGCGAAACGGCGCGGCCGCCAAGGCGTCTCACTGCGCAACAGCGTCGACCACCGGCGGGTCCATCGCTGGGTCCTTGAGCGCAGCCATCCCTGGCCGTCTGCCCCGTCCCACTCCAGATCGCTTCCGTGCGCCGGCGCTCAGATCCCGAATGCTCTCCGGGCGCTTCAGAATGGCGTCCGCCAGCGCATTGTTGCTGAAAACGTCCTCTTCTTCGTCCGCTCCTCCCTCCTCGTCCTCCGAACCATCCTCCATCCCATCCCAGTCGCCCACGGACGACTCGTCCGACGCGTTCTCGACGTGCCGTCGCCGCCGTCGCCCCCTCGAGGACGAATCCGGCGTCCGGGGGTCCCGACTTGGCACGCACGACGCCATGCCAGACCACACCAAAGGGGACATGCCCGCGCCCGCGCCTCCGGGGGCCGAGGGGGGTGCCGCAAATCCTGGGGGGTGAGCAATCAACATGGGCGTGGACGCAAGCAGTGCCTGCACATGTGCTGGCGGGCTGGCGGAGTTCTGAGCCCGAATCGCAGGCGGGAGCGGAAAGGCCGCGTGATGCTGCAATCGGGGGGACGCGTGCGCATGGGGCGACGTCGGAGATGAAAAGCCAGACGACGAGGCCTGCTGCTGGGCCTGGAACGATGCCACAGCCGCATACGCCTGCAGCTGCCGCATCAGGTGGTGTATGTGGGCCTGAAGCTGTGACACCCATCCGTTGGCGAGCGCAAAAGCGAGAGAGGGACAGGCACACGCACCTCGGCCTCTCTGCACCGCCAAACACCGGCATCCGTGTTCCACCGCCAGCAGAGCTGCTCGCGTTCCTTGTGTGCACGCTCGGCCTCGACGCGCAGTTGCTCTTCGCGCCGCTGCGCTGCCTCGAGGGCATCCCGCATGGATGCGAGCTGTGCTTGAGCAGTGAGCACCTCTTCCGTGGGCCGTGACACGGCGGACGGCGAGAGGGATCGTGGTGGGGACAGTTTCGGTGTCGACGGCCCAGCACCGTCGGTGGAGTGACTGGAACAGGTTACGACATGATGATCCATACATCGGGAAACAGTGACGCACGTGGATGCGGATATAGATAGGAGCGGACACGGAGACGACCCTGCCACGCTGTCAATCGTGGCGGATGACGACTTGACAATCGAATCTATTTTCGATGCACGTAGCCTTGTTCGGGCGCGGACAAGTTGGACACAGCTCCCACTCGCGGACGCCGTCTGGACGTCACATGGCTGGGGCGTGGGGGCATGCGGAAATGAGGACGCGGCCTCGGGGACATGTGCGGTCACCGTCGAGGGGCAAGGGACGTCCGCCGGCGTGTCCACGACAGTCGTTTGTGGCGAGCAGGAGGGTGGGCGCGTGCTGTCAGCGAGAGAGTACGCGTCGGAAAGATTGGGATCGGAGTTGTCGCCAGACCAAGGAGCTGCCGAGGTGGAGGACGTGTCCGCGCTGGGAGCCGTGTCCCCGACACTGCAGCTGTCGCCGGACTCGGAGCCCAGGGGACGTGTGAGGCGGTCGAGAGCGTGCGCAGGGGGCTCTGGCGACTGGGAGCGCGAGGTCGCCGAGTCGTCGTGCACGGACAGATGTGGGGGCATGTCGGCAGAGGGAGGAGAGAGGTCGCTGTCGGCAGCCTTGATGGCCTTGAGGAGGGCCTTGGATTTCTTGCCGGCCTTGAGGAGATCCCGGAAGGGATCCTTGCCCCTGCGACGGCGTTCCTTGGAGCGCGTGCTCTTGCGGTCCTTTTCTTCTGGCGCAGGGGAGACGGGAGCGAGCGACGGCGGGTGGGTCGACAAAGGAAGGGGAGGGGGGGTGGCCGAGTAAAAGTGGTGCCAGACACAGGCGGTGAGTGCGAGCGCGAGGGAGCTGGCGGCGAGGAGGAGGAGCGTGTTGAGCAGGAAGGGGTCGTCGGCGAGCGAGGCGTTGTGCTCGCTGTCCGCCATCTCGCCGGGTTGGCAGAGAGGTCCACTTTCGATCTCCGATTACGAAACGGCCAACTTTATCAGCCAAACGAAATGAATTCATTGTGCTCTTTGTCCACCACCTGGCCAGGCCGCCCCAGACCGCCAGGCCACTCGCATCCGAGCAACAGACGTCCATTGCCCATCAGGACGGGCGGATCAGTACGCCAACCCAACCGGGCCATTGATCTCGCACCAGACGGACCGTCGCTTTGCGCCCCAAACGATCCGGAGAGTTCCTTTGCAACCTTGTACTCTATCTCTCCACCCGGTACAATCAGCTTGGCGGAAGCGACGATCTCCGCGAAACCACCGTCCCTGGCGGAAATGCACTGGCGCTTGGAAGACTCAATTTGGCTGGCACCCCTGCACTTCTCCGGGAAACCAATGACCTCAACGAGATCATCGTTCCCAACCACTAGGGCTTTGTTCACCAGGGTGCCCGAACCCTCCGAACAATTGTGCACCTGATCTCGTCCACTTGGCACGACCAACTCGAAGGACCCGATGGCCTCAACACGCCCATTGCTCTCTTTCGCAATGCACGGTACGTTGTGCACCAGGACATCCACTTCGTCCAGTGATATCGTGCAACATCACACTCTTTCTACAACCAGATTGATGAAATTGATGTCCTCAACGAAGCTATCGACTTTGGCTGAGGTGCACTGATGACTTGCTTACAAGAGTCGGGTCGATCAACATTGCATCCGCTCTCTTCGATCGGTACATGCAGCTAGAAGGACCTGGCTGGCATCTTCCTTGGCCAAGAAACGTGAGAACTGTGCCTACCGCCACCCGAATCGATCCGTGTCTCTGAATAACCTTGTTCATGACCTCTGCACTCGGTACCATCTACTCGGAGAGATGGACTTTCGCACGAGATGCGTTGATACTTTTTCTCCCCGAGGCATCCTTGCCGGTTGATGCAATCGCGCACCACTCGGTACAAGCGTCTTGGTGAAATGGATAACCTCAACGAGACCATTGTATTTGGCCGGGATATACTAGCCCTTTTCCCACGAGAGCACCCGAGTCGGTCAAAGCTGCTGGGAAACCTTGGGCATTTCCAGCCAACCAGCTTGAGATGATGGACGACCTTCCTCCTGCCGAGACGCGCTGGTGTTTTTCCCACCAGAGCACCCGGGACGATCGACCTCGTATCCCACGTCTATGTCCGTGACGACCTTGACGATGCCATTTCTCTCGGCCATAGCGCACTAACCATTTGTCCCCCAGGACACTCCGTTCGGGCGACGATCTCTCATATTTTCTCTGGGGTCGCTACGCAGAGTTAGGAGATTGTGATGACCTCTCTGAGGCCACTGTCCTCGTCCGGAATGTCCTAGGACTCTGCCCCGCTAGGCGCCCTGATCGGCCGTCGGCATTGAGCCAACTCGGGCACCGTCTTCTACAGGTTCACACAACCAGGTAGGGTAGTGCAAAGGACTGTTCAGCCTCTATTCTGGGCTAGATCATTTCTCCGAACATGGGGCAATGTTGCAGAGGATTTCCATCACGCGTCAACGCATCTCGTCTAGCAAATAGCTTGTTCAAGATTTCGTCGTTCCGCCAACGCCATCTCGACATTCTCTGCCCTTAACTCCTTTCATCATCCTTCACAGCTGATGGTTTCTCCGCTCGTCTTCGTAACCAGTCCTTACTGTTGGCATCAAGCTTCTCAAAAACAGGCATCTTCTGGAACCAGCCTACTCGCCTTCGTCCCCTACTCGATGATCTCATCACATCCTCCCCAGCAAACAAAATGGTAAATGAATTCGCGCGTCTGGTCTCAATTCATTCGCAGTGCCCTTGGTGCATCGAGTGCTGACCAACATGACCAGATTTGGCATTCGAGAGTAGTGTCGAATATTGGTGAATTACTGACTGTTCCAGTGCCCCCCCCATTGGCCAACCCACACCACACGGCCAGTGGCAAGCCTGCGATCGTCGTCAACGCGAGCATGTATGGCAACAATGCCCTCACCGCATTCATTTACAAGGGACCAATTCATATCCCACCACCAACCATGAACGGCCGAGTTCGAAGGCTATCCTCGAGCCTCCACGGGCAGGGAGACTTCAGCACGTCCCCATAAAATCTCTGAACACCGTCTATACCATTCTGACGCAGCAACTCCATGGTCCCTCATTTGATACCTCACTGCGGCGTATTGTTTCACATTCTATTGCACGCCACAGGGATAACGAACGTCGACTGCCCAAAGAACAAATGTATAGTCTAGAGGAAAAGAACAGCTATCAAACCATTCTCTGTGACGTCAAACCCCGATACTACCAAGGGCCCTAGTGCTGGCGTTCGATAGTGAACTGGCGGCTCTCTCCATAGACGTGCTTGTGATCACTGCAAGAGCAATGTCAGTCATCATTCATGCTCTCGCCCAAAGAACCAGCATAATTGTAAGCAACACTTACTTGGGGTTAACACCCTGGATCGTGTAACCATCACTAGAAAGGCCGTTTAGCAATCTGCGCTTACAATACGGACGCCATGAGCACTCACTGAGGGTTAGCATGCTCAGGGATGTGATAACCATAGCTGTAGCCGTGGTCGTGTCCGCTGATGTCCACTCCCGCAACAACATCGACAGGAATGCCAGCGAGCACGAGCTGAAGATCGATCACCGTAGGGTCACCCACAGCGATGTCGAGGTCGACATCGAGAAGGCCAGCGACATCAACGTTGACGGGAACGTTGATGCTCAGCGCAGAAACGAGAGAGGCGCAGAGCGCGAGGGCACTACACGTTCCACGTCGGTCAGCACAACGACCAAGAACAAGAGAACGACGAGCAACACACCCGAACTTGGCGAGCATGGCGAACGATGAATATGAGAAGTGGGGATTGGTCGAGAGGATGGAAATTCTCCGATGCTAACACTCGCTGCACCAGGCTGGGTTTTATACCGGAGAGCTCACCTCGGGTAACGGCGTTCGTCCATTTTTCAAAAAAATAATTTCGACTCTTTCTTGCAGTATGGCGCAATCTGCGGGCGGGCCGCCGATCTGTTGAGCGGTTTTGACGGCACGTTTTGCACGCTTCTTGAGCACGATTGATTCGCCTGTAGCCAAATGAATGGAGTTGCCGATGTGGATGCTCTATACGGTCGTCCAGGTCCTTGTGATGTGTAAACCGCCTACCGATTGGGATACATTGCCGCGACCAGGGTACATTGCCGCCAAGTTCCGACTGAATGCGTACTTCACCTCAGCCGCGTCCCGTAGACGAATCTCGCGGCTCCGACCTCCATCGGCTCTCCGAAAATCCCTCGGACTTGACTGTTTTCTGGTTGATAGGACCCATCGTTTCCCTTTTTTTTTCTTTCTTTCTTCTGCTAGCCACCGTCTAATCATAGCCCTCAAATAGCCTGCACAGAGCCGTCAAGTGATAACGTCATCCAGCAAGCCTGCAGATAAGCTTGCAAAGTGCTGGCACAACCAGAAGGGCAAATGACGCGAAAATTTACGGCGGCTTACATGAAAGAATGGCCGTGACGACGGGTGGGTACGTACTGTCTTTAGTCATCATAACCATATACATGGACCGGGGAGAGTCACGAAGTCTAGATCGTGATCAAGCTGGAAGTTTGGTCGGTCCGTACTGGAAGGGGAGAGCGTGCAACTTTCAAAATCTCTGCATGTCACCTTGACGGTTCCAGAATCACACCAAACGGCCCGCTTCGTAGCGCCTTGGTGTGGTCGGTCAAGCGACCACGGTCCGATGACTTGAAGTGAGATGCGTTCTATCGGTACCACCGACCCGGCCACGCCAGTCAGGCTGTGAATGGTCATCGACGAGGTCGGCAAGCACGAGTGGGTGCACTCGGTCTCCCGAATCAGAAGTAGCCGTTCGAGTTCGCGTTCGCGCTCCACGATGGGCAATTCACCATCCAGCGCCATCGCCTGTATCCCAAGTTTGCATACCTGTCCGCGTGTTATCACGGCAGTCGGGGAAGAGGAGCACCCGGACGAGGTTGGTCCATTTCGTATCCGTGTGGACCGTGGACGATAATACCGTTCGAGCAGTGGATCCTGTATATACATCTGGGGGCCTGATGTCATATCCTTGTTCGCTGTCTCATTTTCGAAGACTGGTTGCCGGAAAGACGCATGTTCCTCGTTCCTATAGCACGTCCAGTAGGACTGAAGCAGACCAAACTGCCCCCCTGGAGCTCGTGTGCAAGGATCCAGGTCTCGGAGACATACTCATACTCATCATGTAGACAGAAAAGTAGTGGACCAGGTGTCGTTTTTGACTGCCGTTGCATGGACAAGGATGGTGGAAACTAAAAGCACGTTGGATTCGCGTGTATTACCTCGACATTAAGTGTAAACGCAACCGGCCGCCAACGGTCCTTCAAATCCCGCCCACTTGACGATCGCGACCTTCGGGCAGTCGTCGCAACTGGCTCTTGCTCCGTGTCCTTGGCCGGCGCTTTGCATACCATTCCCAAGCGAGACGGACGACCTCCCCATCGGCGTCGTACGGTGTCGGGATCTCGCTGTAACCAGGCCGTGCGGTGGGATGGCGAACATAGACGGCAGAGCATGTTTGGAACGAGACCTCGGCATATGCGGGGAGGAAAATAAACGGCGAAGCATAGGGGGGAAGGTGGAATGGCGTGAGGCCGTCGGACGCTTCGGGAGGCGTTGCGGGTGCTCGTACATGGGAGTCGTCCTCGTTTTGATCGCCCTCAGGCTCCTTGGGTGGTTTCGGCTCTTGCAGGAACCTGATTTCTGCAGGGTCCACGGAAACCATGTCACCCGGAGCCAAGCGGGTGTTGGCGTCCGAATGCTACTCGGGCATGACACGTCAGTACCACACACAAATGTCCCAGACCCGAACACATACCTTTTTCCCGTTGAGCAGAACGTTGCCGTGAATCACCAGTCTGCGTGCCTCGTACACGCTCGACGCGAAGCAACACCGAAAGATGAACACGTCGATCCGTCGCTCGACTTCGGCCATCATCAAGCTCCCCACCGGCGCGAGACCTTTTTCGTCCTCCTCCTTTTTCCGGCGTTCCGCGCGCTCGACCTGCGCCGACCTGCCTGCGAACTCGTCCAGCGCAAGGCTGGTGTCACGGTGTGTCTCCGCACGGGGACGCACGTCCGGCAGCGTCGCGGGGAGGTACCACCTCTTGAACGTTTTCTCGGGAATAAAGTCGCCGTGGTAGGCACGCATGAGCGCCTTTGCGGTCCAGCGTTGCTGGAAGAGCGTCCGGTTGGTCCGGGTGAAATCGACGTGCTTTTGTGTGACAAAGGCGCGGGCCCAGACGCTGTAGAGGTTGTCCAACGACCAGCTCTATCGGGTAGCGCGCTTCAACCGTGCAGTCGCAAAACATGATATGGAACGGGCGTACCATGCGAGGCAGGCATCTTTTTATGTTGAAAACGTTCTTGTCTCTCATGACCGTGCCTGCCGTGACTGGTCCGACCCGGGTCTAATTCTCAGAAGTTGTGTGGGAACATTGTGGGACTGGGATATCACGTGATCGCTACCTCTTATCGCACAGGGCATGTCCAACAAAAACTTATACTACCAACATACCTCCATTTTCAACCCGAGAAATGGAGCCGCTGAACGCCAAAACATCAGAAGAGATGTCTGGCGGACCCAGGATGATGACCCTCTGCGGATCCATTCTTGTTGCACTCGGTTCTGGGACCAACTATGTCAGTCGGTTTGACACTGCATGATAGAGAAAATACTAATCGTAAGTGTTCGGTCAGGCATACTCTGGTGAGTCACCCTTCGTATCTCGAGCTCCCCGTTTGCGAACATTTCAGCCTACGCACCTCAGCTTGGTGCTCGCCTCCGAGTGTCCCACACACAACTTAATATCATTGGTACCGCAGCAAACAGTATGGATTCGTATCCTTCTCTAGCTCCAGATTAACCGCACCATATAGTGGGTACATACACCTCTGGTCCCGTCTGGGGCCGGGTCATTGACCGCAAGGGTCCGCGTATCCCACTTGTTGGCGCCTCAATCTGTTTCCTCGTCGGCTACTTGGGCATCAAAAAGATGTACGACGATGGCATAGGCGGTGGTGATTCGAGTATTTCCACGCTACGGTTCACATTACTCGTTGCATGTGGATACATTGCGGGCTCGGGAAGCATTGCAGGGTTGGAGACTGCCATGAGCGCAACCGCGAAAAGTTTCCCATCCAGTGCTGTGCGCTTTCTTTTCGCCGTTCTGTGTATCGGGACTTGCGACTGACGTTTACCAGCGCGCCACTACCACCGGTCTTGTCATGTCGGGTGTCGGCCTCTCAGCTTTCATGTTCTCCCTGCTTGCACGTATTTTTTTCCCAGGAGACACATCTACCTTCCTGTCAACCCTCGCCGTCGGAACGGCGGTCCCGATGCTTATAGGCACATTTATCGTCAAGCCAGTCCCTCCGCCGCTCATGAGTCTAAACATGCAGGACAGTGCCATAGTCGAAGGTTACGATCCTGTCCCGAGTGGAGACCCTATCGTCTCTACTAGGGGACCACAAGTAACGCCAAGGAGAGAAGTGGATGCAGGAGCAGACACGGATTCTGCACCACTCCTATCCTATGGGGAGGGAAATGGTTCGTATCAGGTTTTCGTTTCGCCTGTCGCTATCAGCTTAGACCCTCCAGTTGACTTGGAGCATGAACAAAGTATCAAGGATAAAGACGTGCTTCCCGATATTTACGGGAAACGATTATGGTTCACACCAGACTTTTACCTTGTTTTCGCGATCATGGGGATATGTGGGTGCCCGGTGTGTATCCTGAGGTGATTCTCACCGGACCTCATAGGTAGTGGGGTTGGAATTGCATGTCGGTGCATTTCACCTCTCCTGAACCCATCCAATCGCATTCACTCCCATAGACATCAATAATGTTGGATCCATCTCGCAGGCGCTCTATGCCAAGATGCATCCTGATTATGACGAGGTTGAAGCCTCCAAGTGGCAAGTTACTCAGGTGTCCATCCTGAGCCTAGCAAACTTTACAGGACGTGCTCTGATCGGTAAGGTCCATGTCCCTTTCCCCTACCTGACGACCAAGTGTATTCCAGGCTTAATATCTGACTTTTCACGCACGCGGCTTCGCATTCCGCGCGCGTATTGTCTCTGTCTCGTCTCGTCACTCTTGATTATCTCCCAGGCGATCGCGATCGCGATCTCCTCTGTCGAGACTCTGTGGATAGCTACCCTTTTATTAGGATTCGCGTATGGATCTTTACTCGGGGTTCTCCCTTCGATCCTGATTGAGTGGTTTGGACTGGGTGGGTTCAGTTATCGGCTCTGGAAACCAGTTATTCATGAGTGGATTATTCCTTGCACCAGCTCACTTCTCTGAGAACTGGGGTTATATCTCGTTCTCGTCTGCTGTCGGTGGCGGCCTTTTTTCCTTTATGTTTGGGCGCGACCTGGACGCCCATGCACCCCCACGGGACTCACATTTATCGTTGATGGAGCGTTCCTTGCCGTTGATGACCCTAGTGTCGCGCGAGCTACCTCCGGGACGCCGGTGTGTTGATGGGAGGGCGTGTTACCTGGGAAGTTTGCAGGTGATGCTGGTGGCATGCATCGCAGCCCTCGGGTTGAGCTGGTGGGCCGGACTCAGAGACGGGAAAAAGGTCAAGGGAAGAGATGGGTGTGCTACTCAAAGAGCTTGACGACCGACAGTTCGCGCGCCGTTCGTATGTATATATTTGATATTTGTATACTTACAGTACTAGAAGTTCGAGAGTTCCTGTTTGCATGTTTGTGAGAGCAAAAAGAGATATGGGGGAGTGGGGAGTGAACGCGGGGTCACCGTACATGCGTCCACACACCAATTTGATGTCATGGTATGTTGCTGAAGGGGAAGTAAAAGCACAGAACAAAATAATAGCATGGCGATTGTGGTGGTTTGAGGGAAAATAGGCTAATACGTCTCATAATATTGCCAAGGCTAGGTTCTTTGGCTTCTTATGGTGAAGTGCTGACAAGGATGTCCTTGAAAAGAGACGGTTTTTCAAGAACCGCTATCTCGCAGAGAGCAGTGATAGGGAAAACGAAGAGTTAGAAGGAGGTGAGGGTGAGGGCGAGGGTGGGACGGAGCGACGCTCACGCAAAAGACCGCTAGCAAAATGACATGGGTAAACCCGTGGGTGCCTGTCGCGGCTATACCTAGCGCTGTGTGGGCGTGACAGGGTAAAGGAGTAGCAAGGCAGACTCGCTCCAGACAGCACATCTGCGTGTGCGCGGGCCCACTAGCGGACAGCGTCCGTTAATGGCCAACACTCACAAGTACGCTGGGCGCCAGTCGTAGTGCGGCGGCGACAGCGAGGTGGGATGAGCAGGGTGACGATGGGCACGAGCGAGCGGGCGCACGAATACAGGCGGACGGCATCTGCCGGCTGCCTATGTTCGTGAGTACGCTGGGTGGCCGACTGTGGCGGCGACGGTGGGCCAACGGCGAAAGCAGGCGAGGACGAGACCATGTGGGAATTTATGCATGAGTGCATCGGGCAGAACGGAGCGTTGGTAAGACGGGGCAAGTGTGGCGCAACGGGCACGAGAGGGTGAGACCGCGATGCGTGCCCACGAGCATGGGCTCGCCAGCGGACAGTGCGTCCGCTGAGAGGTCGTGCTCGCGGGCACGTTGGCGAGAGCAAGATGAGGGGATGGGCGTGCCGGGTGAGGATGCAATGAGTGTGTACGAGCACAAGCGTGCTAACCAGACAGAATGTCTGCTAACAGGCCGTGCTCGTAAACATACTGCTGGGAAAGACGCAAGGTGAGGGGATAACAAGAGGGTAGAAGACGCCAAAGGTAGTGGGTAACATACCGCGCCGCATAGTACAGCTGGCGTACCCACACCAAAACACGAGGCATAAATACCAGATAAGCGTGGATGGCGAGTGCTGCCGATGACAGGCACGGCATGAATGTGATGGACGGTACGACTGCGCACTGGTGACACGACAGCCTGAGTGCTGTCAGTGGCGAGAACAGACAGCGAGACAAGTACAGACATGAGTTTGCTGGAGCGGCGAGAAGGCGAGGGGCGACGCTCGGGCGCCCGAGCAGTCGCGCCGGGAGGAGGTGCGGATGATGGTCAGCTCAATCAAAATTTCCACGGTGTCGACATCACAGCCACAATTAACCACTCTGCTGCTGCTGCGTTCCTACCTGCGTTTCAGAAACGCGGTCTTGTCGATGTCAGTCGCACTCCACCTTCAAACTGGACTGGATGGCCACCTGACAGAGACGGCAGTGTTGGAATGATGTAGGCAAGATGACCAATCGATCCGGCCACCCTCCGAGGACGACCCCGCGCACCAAGGCCTGACCAAGCCCTGCCCCGGTTCTCCAGTGCCTATAAGCCATGCCAATGCACTCGACCGTTCGACATCGGCCCAAAAAACCAACTATTCGGATCGACTATTCACACCTCACATCTAGCTGGCATCGTCAGCCATGTCTGCGACCTCACAGTCTCCCGCTCTGTTCAAGCCCATCAATGTCGGCCAGATGAACCTCCAGCACCGCGTCGTGCTCGCCCCGTTGACCCGTCTTCGAGCCCACACCTCTCACGTCCCCGGCCCTCAGCAGGCATGCTATTATTCCCAGCGCGGTTCCGTACCCGGGAGCTTGCTGATCACAGAAGCCACCGTCATCTCTCACGACGCAGGCGGATACGCGCACGTCCCAGGGATCTACAGCGATGCCCAGATTCAAGGCTGGAAAAAGGTACTTATGGGTCCATTTTTTTTTTGCTTGCGAGCGATTTATCTCATCATGTGCGGCGACAAGGTCACGGACGCGGTCCACGCCCGAGGGTCATACATCTTCCTCCAGCTCTGGGCTCTGGGTCGCGCTGCCAACGCAGACATCCTCGAGAGGCAAGATCCACCTTCGCCTTACGTCTCCGCATCCGACGTTGCGCTCGCTGGCAAGTCAAAGACCCCTCGTGCGCTGACAGAGGCCGAGATCGAGGATTACATCACCGCGTACGCGAATGCCGCGCACAACGCAGTCAAGGGTGCCGGATTCGATGGAGTGGAGATACACGGCGCGAACGGATATCTCGTAGATCAGTTTCTACAATCCGTGTCCAACACACGCACGGACCGGTGGGGTGGGGACGAACAAGGCCGGACACGATTTGCGAGAGAGGTTGTCGACGCCATCGTAGATGCCGTTGGCCCAGAACGAGTCGGCATCCGAATCAGCCCCTGGAGCACCTTCCAAGGTGAACACCCTTGAGCTGGTCTGCGAGGCACTGTTATCATGCTCACCTCGCATTGGACTTTGTAGGCATGAAGATGAAGGACCCGCGACCGACCTTTGCCTACCTTGCCACCGCACTGCGCGATAAGCATCCCGAACTGGCGTATCTCCACGTAGTTGAGCCATGTGTGGGAGGCATCGCGGACCAAACGTGGGGAGAAGGCGAGGACAACGACTTTTTGCGGGCGATATGGAATGGCGGCGGCAGGGTGTTCATATCAGCAGGCGGGTATACCCGAGAGACGGCCTTACGCACGGCAGAGGACAAGGGCGGGCTCATCGCCTTTGGACGCCAGTATATATCCAACGTGGGTGTTTTTCCTCTTTTTTTTTGGCTTTGGTGCCGCTGTGCTCACCCCTGGACTCGACGGCATAGCCTGACTTGCCAGTTCGACTGTGCAAGAATTTACCGTTGACGCCTTCGGATCGATCAAAGTATTATTTGAAAGGAGACCTGTCGCCATTCGGATACAGCGATTGGCCGTTCGCGGATGGAACGGTGAGGGGAGCGGACGGGGAAGCTGTGGGATCGTGATGTCCTCTTCAGATGGGGGACGGACAGGTTTGCGTCCTTGGAAATTGACCATACCTTTCAGAGCAACATGTCTGTAATTTGTTGAAGGTGCCTTTTGTTTGTAGATTGGGAGGGAATCATACCCTCACGCTGTGCCAACCAAGCACAAGACGCAAGCTCGTTAGTGACAGTCTTGAAGCCCGAAGGCTCATCCAAAGAGTGGACCGGCAAACGCAAAATGTCACTGCCGAATCGGTTCAGATGCAGCGAGTGGCCTCTCGGAGGCAAACTCTGTCGGAAATTCATCCAGTCTTCCAGCTGGTCACGGTGTGCATGGGTCATCCTCCGCTAGGCCGTTCCACCGCCCGTTTCAGATTTTAACGCGGGCGAGTGGGACTTACGGATAACATGGCCAAAGACGGGAAAAAAAAGGTCAAGGGAAAAGGGCCACGTCAGTGAAACGGTTCAGCCGACAGTCGGGATCACTGGCAATCAGGACCGTGTCGGCCAGATGCGTGAGTCACTTACCCGTCAACGAACCTTCAAGTTTTTTTTTTTCGGTGCGTATACGAGTCAAGCGAGGTCCTTGTCGACAGCAGCTGGCACTTGCGTACCTGGGTGGATCGACGGCCAACGGTCCGCAGACTGTTCCTACTCCGAACTCAATGATGTAATCAAGTATATGGGTGGTTTGCTATGACACGGATTTAATACTGCTCAGCCTCACAACCAGCGGGAGGAGCGAGACGTTCTCGCTTGACGCATAATACTGCACACAGTCTAGATGAAACTAAAACAATCGGGTCAGTGATACCGATCGCCCAGAGGCGGACCACCGTTACCTTGAACCTATCAAGTCAAGGAGATGAGCACTACACTCGCCCAAGTGCAAAAGGACACACCAATGGTTAAAATTCGACTCGAATTTCTTCAAAAAGTCCCATCGCTTGCCCATCGCTTGATCTCCATCACCTGATTCAGCAGCTGATAGGGCTTGCGATGCCGATTTCGTGAACGACGACGAGTAGAGTGCAAACGTCGAGCACGTTACGATCATGCGTGAGTATGCCTGTCAAATCGACCATCTGTCAGCCAGGGCGCTGCTAAACAGGCTCGCGACGCCTACTCTCAGCAATTTCGCGCTCGTCAGCATACATTCCTTCAAACAGGTATCCAAGAAATCAAGATGATCCCTCAACAATTGGTCCACCGTCGTCACCTTGGCCAGCTTCGCCTCCAGAGAGCGCCAATTAGGCTCCAGAACCTCAAATGTGACAAAGGCTAGTATCTGTTGAACAAAAGCCAGCATCCGTGCGCGAAGCAGTAAAACACGCAGTCGCCATTGTTCAAATTCGGGATGGTTAGGAACGGGTTTGCGCCACGTAACTGCCTTCTGCTCAATCCACATCGAGGTAAGCGATTGCTCCACGCTTTTGAGGTGCAAAAGAAAACGGAAAATTAGTTGATACCGCAGAATGGTCTTGCGAGAGATTACAAGGGAGAGCGGAAATTTTACGGTATAATCGAGCGCGAGAGCCTCGATGGCTGCAAAGTACGTGAGATCGCAGACTCATCTGACATTCTGAAAACCTTACCGAGCATCGGCTTTTTTTCGTCCTTGTCCTTGTCCCGCTCCTTTTTGGTGTCATCTTGCACTGCACCGTCAGGCACACCCTCTCCATCATCTCCTCCAATAACTCCGCTCACGCTGATAACCTTCAACAGCCATTCGTATAGTCCCGTACCAGCGATACTGACTTTGACGTCCTCCCGAAATAACGCATCTTCAGCCGTGAGTGCGAGGTCAAGTAGACTCTGCAACTTTACGATGCTGGCAGACTTTGCAGGCTTCTTGAGTTCCGTATGTGCAAGATCCAGCAGGTGTGTAAGGAAAGAGGACTGGGACAAGAAAAAGTATCGCTTCAGAGAGCGCAGACGAGAGATGAGCTGCTGGTCCTGTAACAAGAGCTGCAAAAGGGTGTGGTTGGCATGTGTGTAAGCGTCTTCTACGAACTTGTACAATCTGAAGAACAATTATTGATGAGGGCAAAGGCATAGCAATGCAACACACTTTTGGTCATCCATGGAAAGTTGTTGTCCGTCCGCTTGATAATGACTTGCCTGCAGTTCTATACCGCATTCACGAATGACATTCAAGTATTTACCAGCGAGGAGGACCTTGTATTTCCACCCTTCGAGTGATGGTGGAATACATGCACCGCCTGGCAGTCTACCACCCGGAGTCCTTGGAGGTGGGACGCCGGCATGTTGTCGCTTCGACGACGATGTCGAACCATCGCGTAACTATGGACGGTAAGCGGGCATGAAACATTGCGGGCAAGACGTCAAACGACTCACCGTGTATCGCCTTTCCCAGTACTCGTCCGTGTAGTCCACCTCCAAAATGCCCTTACTGATAAATTTACTCTCTTTGACGCAAAATTCTTCGTACGGATCCTGCAATCTCCCAGTTGTTATCCAATCGCGAAGCATCTGCGCATACGGGATCCCGGCCGCGCTCAACAGAGTACCATACACTTTGCACGCCGTGGGGTCTCCGGACATGTCTTGCATCCGTTCGTAGATGACGGAGAGTACCTCCCCACCTTTGACGGGAATAGCAGCACCAGTCGATGATTTGGTAATCTCGGAAAGCACGGCCTTCAGTTTTGCACCGCCTAGACCGAGGGCTTCGTCCCGCGCGTCCTGCTCTTCATCGGCTGAGGAGGAAGAGAGGGAGGAGCCTTCGTCGTCGTCAGTGTTAGCTAGCTCAAGAACTAGCTGGTAGATCAAGGAAAGAGTGTGGACCGTCGGATGGATATAAAACCAGAGCTTCTGTAGGGTGAACTGTGGAGACGTGTTGAACGCGTGTTCCAACTGGGACAAGAGAGTCTGATACTCCTACGCAGAACAATGTCCGTCTAAGAAGTTTCTTTGGAGACCGGACGACGCACCTTTAGCATATCCCGGATGGCAGCACAAAGTGCATGATTAACAAGACCAAAGTCCAGATGGCTCCGGCTTTCAACGAATGCAGATATGGCCGTATAATATGTGCCAAGTGGGAGGACGCGCTCCGTCAAATCCCGGAGTGACGGATCTAAGGGAAGCTCGTCAGTTGTTTAGTACGACGTGGATGTTCCCAAAACTTTGTCGGTAAGAGGCAGACTTACCCAGCGGGGATGATACGACAAAGCGTATCCCCTGCAGAGGATCATCATCCTCTGGAGAGTAATCAGGATGATATGTCACATGCGTGCCTTCGATGCCCTGTGGTGTTTGAGTCGGTCTCACCGGGTCGCAACAGAGAGCCATCACTCACCATCAACACGTACAAGAGATCCTCGAGGACGATAGCCTCCTGTATATCAATAGGGAGGAGATCTAACGGATCCTCTTTCTCTTTTCCCTTGTTCTTTGGAGCGAGATTCGTAGCCCCGACGCGAGAATTTAGCGGTGCACGGACAAACGACGTCTCGGCGATGAACGACGACTCGTTGCCTGCGGTTGGCCGTGCATGTCAAGCGACGACGCCTGGAGACAAGGCAGCCAAGGACACGCACTTCTTCCCCGGTCTTCACGCGAATTCTGCCTGCGAGGGTCGATCTCTTCGTCAATATCGTCGCTCGGCTGTCGGTTCCTCCTGACGGACGCGATGGTGCCCGTGATCTGCGTCGAGCGTCAATAACAAACAATGGGCCTCTGTTCCGAATGGCGTCCCTTGGTGTACTCCTTGACCGACAGTGTGAGGTTGTTCTTGCGCGTCGGACGTGTCCTGGGTGTGTATGGGTCCATGGCGAACGCGCGGGTCGCGGGTCGAACGGGGGCTGGCGACACTCGCGCCTTTGATATATGTGGCTGTGCAGACGACATTGTGCACGACGTCGTGCAAGTCTACCCAAACACCCGCCGAATTCTGGCACGGTAGGTGGTAAGTAGATATCTAGACCGGCGACGTCCACAAGGAGTCTCAATCCCTGGAACTCTGAACTGTCCTCCCTGCGCTGCAAGTGTCCTCTTTGCGCGACAATGGCGCGCTCTTCGCTAATGTCTGCTGGACAACTGGGGATCTTGAGCTCGATCACATCCTGATCCGAGTCGTGGAAGACACTGGGTACTCCACGCTGGGCCCATCGCCAGCTCGGCCGAACGGACTCTTCGGACGTCTCAGACAGGGTCGCAGTGCCAAGGTGTGTCAGTCCAGCTTATCAGATAACGAGTCAGTCGGCAAATGATCAACAGCGTGGCCAGAATCGGCTATAGGAGGTCCTGAGGTCTCGCTGCTGACATGTTGCTTTCTGTCCGTCGACGAACACCGCCCGAATTTCGGACCTGAAAGCTTGATCCTCCCGGTCCACATCTATTACAGTCGTGGTGATACAGGAACGAGCCGTAGTACGATTGAAATCCGTTTACATTGTTATCCTCCTCACTACCGAACAACAATCCGCCCAATCTCCAAGCTGATCATCATTGACGTTACCATGCAAAGACTCTAGCAGGAATAAAAAAAATGTTCATCAGTCTGAGACACACCGTTTATGAAGATCCACGCACTCCTCATGGAGTTGAATGCCGCCAACTGCCTCCTTGGAGGCAGCATCCAAAGTCCTCACGGCATCGGCCACGTCCTTGGCAAGTGCTGCCGGCCCACAAGTGCCGACGAATATGCCGTGAGCGCCGCTTTCGCCCGTCAGGGACGAAACAAATCCCTTTAATGTCTCCTCAATTCTCGGGCGTCCAGGCATGAGGGTAACGCCGGGTGGGAGCACAAGTCCCTCTAGAGAACGAGAAGCGACACGGGTGTAGAACACTGAGATACGAAGCCTCTCAGGGCCCCCCTGTGATGCGAACGCAGAGAAGAGAGATATGAAAATTTCCAAGGCAGCTGTGAGAGCGGCAGCTAGATCAATCAAAAGAGTAAATGATATAGACGAGAGGCAAACCTGGGTCGCGAACACACCAAACGACTTCGATGGCCTGAACTCTACTGCGAGTACCGGCCAGCACGAGATCTTGAACTGCAGACAGCACGAACGTCACGCCACTGCCTCCAGCGACGAGCATCACTCCAGAGTAGTTGGAAACCGTGGTGTCACCGATACCACCTATCAACCCCAACTTGGCTTCAGTCACAACGACGGATGATTCGGAGACGTACCATATGGTCCTTCGACCATTACCTTGACCCTTCTTTCGGGTTCCTGCGCCATCTTGTACAATTTTTGTGTCCAATTTCCGGTCTTTTTGCACATTACAACCAAGCCTTCCTCTGTATTGGTTGCGCTGGCGATAGTGAATGGGTGCACCTCGGTCATTCCCCAGAGTCCCATGGCAGTAGATAGAACGCGTAAACGGACATGTTGGCCAGGGCGCCAGCCAGTCTTGAGAGAGGGCATGTCTAGCCGAGCGAGTTCCAGCTCTGGGATTGCTTGGAGGGTCGCAGTAGTAAAGCGAGTCTTGAGAGCACGGAGAATATGGTCAAGTCCATAAACAGCGGCACCTGCGATAGCATAAGGAATGCAGGCTTGTCGGTGGCAACACGCCTGCACGCAGTAGCAATCAGCTTGGCAAGTGGGAACGGGCAAGAACCGCCTACGGCGAACAAGATCACGACGAATGAGACAACGTGCGTTCTGAAGAAGAGGTTGTATGATTTTGTTCGGATGTACCCCAGTGAGAGTACTCCGAGGAGATCCAAACAGACCAGAGCAACGATGCCCCAAAGAACGTACATCTGGGTAATCTTTCGGGAAATGTTCCCAGCAAGAGTCCATTTGTATACTGAGAGCGCACATTGAAGAATAATATGAGAGTTCACCGGTGCGTGGTTATAAATAGAACGTACTGTATCCGAGGGCATGGACGTTTGCCCCGATGACCATCAACCGTCCGACGTGGCGATGAAGAAAATTGAGCTGGGTTAAACATCAGCTCAGAATTCACCTGCTTGGAATCAATTCTAGAGTAGAGACCTTCTCGTACCCAATACCGACGAGTAGCCCGATCACATTATTTTTGCTGGCGAAAGCATACGCAAAAGGTATCTGAGACGCAATGACCCACCCGATGCGTTTCGGGTTAGAGAATAGGTTCGACTCGTAAAAAGCAGCATAAAATATTGCGACAGTATAGCCTGCCATTAAGAGGACTTGGATGACAGTATAATTTTCAAGGACCCGGTACTGTGCAAAGCTTGCTGCAGAATGTCTGAAATACACAGGTAAATGCCAGGGCTGTTCGGGCGCTTTGCCATATTCGAGGGCGGGAAGAGAAGGTTCCGATGGTGCTCTCCCCTTCTCCGTGGACCCCGGCGTCAGCTCTGAAAATCTGGTTTGTGTGGTAGAGCGGAGGAAGTAACTCTGGAATACTTGAGAACGGTGATTCGCGATGTACACGAATGCACGGGGAATATTGAACAAGGAAAAGACGAGGATGACGATGAGGATGAAAATATCCAGGTGATACACCAGGGTGCTAGAAGCGACAGGTGTAGACATGGAGGAGTCGGCGAGTTCTTCAGGTTGTATGGTCTTTGCTCGTACAGTCGGTGTAGGATTTTACCTAGAAAGAGGGGAGGAGTGTCGAAAATGCTCGGGGAGAATCGGGGAGCCCGGAAAAAATACAGTCAGCCTGGAAAACCACCAGCAGTCTCTCGAGATCAATGATGCGCGGAGGGACTGGCAGAGAGAGCAAGTCCAGATGGCGAAGGCTGCTGAGATGGTGCGCCTTTATAAGAGCCCACGTCGTCATGATATGCCGGCAGTCTTGTCATCCAAACCAAGGGAAATTGTGCATGTGGCACCAGGTGAAAGCACCCCAACGATGGGATACCCCCTGGGGAAACTCGCAGTGGACCGAAGTCAAGGGGAATTTGATCTGTCCGAATCTGGGTGAGTTCAGAAACTCTGGCAGCACTATAAACCCGAAAGACCCGAGTGTGAGTTTTGCGCTAACCCACATCGTCGGTCGCGGAGTAACATGACAGGGTTTGCATAGAAAAAAAAAACGGTGGAAAATATCAAGGCTTGACGAAAGAAACCGACCTGGCTGTGTACTTTCGTTGCTTGAACGGCATCGGACAATGAGGATGCTGACAATCGTCACCTCGGTTATACCGACATCACGATGTTATGTATGCTGCACGCAGCAAAATATGGCTGCCTGACGTACAGCTGCTTGAAGACTGTCAATGGATAAATTTTTTCAGCCTGGACACGGAGCAAGGATGACATACGGACGCCGTCCGAGACACAGTCCGCGCACGGCAGGTTCAAGCTGATCATTGGGCTTCACTCCCACCCGGCGATAGCCGTGAGAAACCTGGTGGGGTTGTTATCTGATAAGCTGATCAAATGACAGCGCGTTCCTCTCTTTTTAAACTCCGCCCATCCTTGCCGGACTCAAGCACGGGGCGCGCATGCTTGGCGTGGTCGAACCGCACTGACGAACTTGTCTGACTGATCACCCATGTAGACAACAATCCCAAGTTACATTTGCATCGTACATGAGACATCGAGCACGCGATACGACGAGCTGACTACAGTACATTTTGGGTCCGTGCTCTATCAAGCTCTGTGACGGTTTTTGTAAAAAGGTCCCTGGACTGTCCCTCGGAGATCGTGACAGGTCGTGACAGTAGATCATAAGGTAATGCCGTAAGTCTTTTTTTCTAGTTGAAGCCAGCCCCACCGTATGCCGGTTGGGGTAGACAGCCCATGAGCGGTGCGACAGCGGAGGGAGCAGAGTCAGGGACGTCCACGACATCCTGTTTCGCCCACCTACTCGCCGCCCGCAAATTTTTTCCATAGAGAAGGAGAACGATTGCCGTAGGAAACCCGATGCAGCTGACGCAAGCCAACAACAAGCTGGCATTACGGATACCCAATTGAGTGTATAGCGGAATACCCAGGCTAGGGAAAATAGTGGAAACGATGTTGCGGATGGCGCAGTTCGCGGCGATTACGGAAGCTGATTGCGTCGGATAGAGATCAATGTAGTAGTTGAGCAACGACAACTGAAGAAGGGTCATTCCCATTCCCACTGGAACACCCGACAAAACAGGGACAAGCCAGTGGACGTCTGGGCGCGCAGAGAGTGCGAACCAAAACATCCCGATCGGGGTGAAGAGCGATGAGAGCGAGACGCCCGGCAGACGCCCCTCTGGTGGAATCTCTCTTTTGCCGCCGGACTGGATAAAAATTGCACGCTGGCGGGCCTCGTACTGAGGTTTGAGGATACGGAAGTATATAAGAACGCCGAGAAGGTTTCCGAGCCAAGGGGCGATGAACACGAGGCCAGCCTGTTGACGAGACATGGAGTAATGTGACTTGTAAACGAGCGGATATGCCTGCATGATTAACATGAGACCCGATGCACAGGGCTTCGTTCAACCACTCAGCGGACTTACTTCGAGAAGCAGGAACAAGATGCCATAGATGAACGCATGATAGAATGTAGTCCAAGTGACAATTGGCTCGCGTCGAATCATTGCTTAGCACAGGAGGCATCAGATAACGATCTTGGACCGTTCATTTCGAAACGGACTCACTGATTGGTGCCAAAAGTGCTTTCCGCCACACGCTCGATGTTCGGAGAGGACCAGTGTTCTTAAGAGCATCCGATCCTTGTTCTCTGGCAATTTTTCTTCGTATTGCATTGACTTCAGTTTCTGGAAGGCAGACCACGACAATCGTGATGACCGCAGCCCAGGCGCCAATGCACCCCATGAGCCAGCGCCAGTGGACAATAGTACCAAGCAGGGATGATGGTACAGGACCAATCGTGGGTGCACCCTGGAGAACCACCGTGAACAGGGCTACAAGTGAGCCACGTTCGTCGGGACTGAACATGTCCGCAAGTGAACCCCCGTACAAGGCGAAAACGGCAGATCCGATAAAACCCGCCAACGCACGACAAGTTAGCAACGTAATCATTGACGGAGACAGCGCAGCAGCAAAGGAGAAGACTGCAACACCAGTAAGTGCCGACCGCGATATCTAGTCAAGGGACTTACAGACAAAGCCTATGGATGCACCGATGTAGACAGGTCGGCGGCCATAGACTTCACTCAAGGGGCCACCAATCAGAGGACCGAATATTGAACCCTGACAGGATGTCATCGAGTGGGGAGATACAGCGATACGAATGCTTACAAAGTTGAAGAGGCCAACACCTAGCGTGGCGATAAATTCGGTTGTCTGAAAGTGCTCTTGAATTTGCTGTTGCATGCCTGACTGTGAGTGCGTCAGGAACGACCATGGACCATGGACAGGCTAGATGTGTGCGCACATAGAAGGTGAGTGTGACATCACTACAGAAATCATGAGTACGCAGTCAAGACAATCGACGAAAGAGAGCACCAACACGGGCGCGATCAGATTCCATATGACCAGCGCGATCATCCATCGTCGCCACTTGCTCCACTGCCGAGGATCGTGCTCAAAGGTCAGCACGCACGATGGAACCTGGGACATGTGTGGGCAAGGGCGTGTCGAAGGATGGATTCCAGCATTCTCTGGCAGACCTCTTATACCCGGAGAGGTGCTCGTAACTTGCACCCCTCAAAAAAGCCGAACTGACGAAAACGAAGCAAGGGTGGAAATTTTCCATCGTCCGTGGAGCTGCTCTGGGATCCCGTTTTCAACCGTTCGCGTACCAATATGACCGCAGAAGGATCCTGAGCACGCAGGGCCTTTCCCATTTGATCGCTTACAGAACGACGTAATCGGTTGTAGGACCAGGGCGATGGTACAAACGTGCGCCATATTCGCGCGTGAATGCGTTGAAGGCTGAGGACCTGTGAAGGTTGCAAAGCGGGAAAGTGGCAAACGGCAGAAGCTGTTTATAGCAGCCAGGTCTGGCCTGGCGAGGAGGGGCCCTGCCGGGGCACGTAATAACTTTCAGTGTACGCATTACGATCAGCTTGCTGTGCCTGACTCCTCAGTCGACCGACTCTGATGAACCAGTTCAGGACGTACTGCAAGAATCCGAAAAATTTTCATGTCAATAGGAGCGCTCATCAAGCTGCCAAGAAACCTCCAAGACCGAGGTTGTGCGACAATCCTGTCAGCTGTCATCGCTCGTTTCAAAATCCGAGGTGATCTCGCAGCCCCATGTAGATGGCAATTGAGGTGAGGTGGATGCAACGCAGTCTGCTCCCGATGGCGGAAAGATGGTTGGCCCTTTGACGAGGATTTCATGACAATGCGAGGGGAATGGCTGCGCCGGGCATTGTGTTGGCGTGGTTGGGCCGAGGCGACCCAGCCACTGTGAGCACCGAGCAGGCGATCGCGATGGGCTGCTCGACGACCGACAACCGACTACGTTTCGCTGTGGACGGGTGCCTGTTACATCTCTGCAGACGGATCGATCGATTTGAGTCCCCGGTGAGATCTGCCGTGGATTCAAAGGAACGGCGTCCTGCCAGCGCGCCTCTGGGCTGATTGCACGCTGGCGGCATCGCGAAAAAGCGGGACGGGTCGTCGGCAATGTCTGTCTCGGGTAGGCTTGAAAGCCCCTGGTGACTTCGCTGTACCGAGTGTCGGTTCGGCACTGACACTCCTCTATGCAGGCCCAGTGCTTCTCCAACTGCGAACCGTATCACGAGGCTCACACGAGGTCACGCCCTCTCTACACGTTGTCCCTGCCACCTCACCTGCCAATTTCGACCTCATTTCCGCCCCATGACTTCGTATTGTTGTACATAATCCCTTTGGTCCATTCCGCGCCCAATTGCGGATGCCTCCATTCTCCTTGTCGCTCGCTGTTGTCTGGTAACTATAATTGTCCCGTTGCATCGAGGCGGCCACGACCCAGTCTTTCCTTTAGCCCTTACAAGCATTCTGTCCCTTCGGCGGGTGGCCAGCCCCAATCACCAGCCTTTTCGGTTTTCTTTGATCGTTCTACGTGCCTTTGAACGGCTCGGGTCCGTTCACCTGTGGTGCCTCACACTCCTTTGGCGGCACCCCGCTCACTCCGTTGGGTTCAGGTTTGGTGCTGGCATTGATTCTCTTTGGGTATCGAAACTTTTCCGTTCCAAGGTCTATTTACACCCCTCACAATGTCCGTCGACGCTCACAAGCTCGTTTTTCACATCGACATCTTCCTCGTCGCCCTCCTTACCGTGTTCGCACTCTCAACTCTCCCGCGTGCTCTTGCACGTTTCTCTTCCGCAGCAGAATGGAGACATGGCCACATCCTTCGTTCGATTCGTCTTGGGAGTGCCCGTCTGCGCGGATTGCAATCCCCAACTTCTCGCGCACGGGCTCCACCAGATCCAGGGCCGTCTAACGAGAAGGAGCTGTCGCCGCAAGCGGCGGGTTTCGCCTCTTCCTCTGGGCATGAGCCTCTCCAAGACGGCGTCTTGTCCGAAGAATCACATACGTACTTTTCTCACACGAATCTCCTCCGAAACCCGTCTACCCGCACCTTAAGTCCGGGCTCAAAGCTTCCTCCTCATGTCCGCGCGTGGTCTGCGATCGTCCCACCGGTGGGATGCTTCTTGCGACAACGTCTCGATGTTGGGTTCAGTGTGGGTCAGGGGCTCATACTGCTCATGTACGCAGCCGTGCTTGTGTACGCGACCTTTCTGGGGAGCAATCCTTTCAAAGAACCAGTGAGGGCGGCCATCGTGGCAATGTCACAGATCCCGGTCGTGTTTGCACTTGGAACGAAGAACAACGTGGTAAGCATGTGTGTCGCGATGGGATATGAGAAAGTGAGTTTAATTCCGTTAGTCAATAGCGTGGCCTCGCGCTGATCCGGACGCACTCACACCCATAATTCGTTCAGCTTAACTATATTCACCGCTTTGCGGGATTTATGTTGATTTTGCTCTCAAACGTCCATGCTTGTGGTTATAGTAAGTCTTGACATCTACGTCTTGTCGAGCACAAAACGAGAAGTGATGTGTGGATAGTTTATAGATGGACTTTTGATGGCGTGTTTGTGGCAAACATGCAAATCCTTGCGAATAGAATGGCACTTGTCGCGCTGGTTGCTATAGATGTCTTGTGCTTCTTCTCGACTTCGTTCTGGCGACGAAAAGCTTACAACATCTTCTTTTTCTCCCACATCATCTGTTTCACCATATTCCTTCCTACGGTGAGTTTTCTAGTTTTGGAACGTCGTCGATGCTGAACGATACCCCAAGGTCTATGCACATGAAAAGGTCACGCTGCGTTATATCCTCGCAGCAGTGGCGGTGTACGGCCTCGATCGCGTTCTCCGCCTCCTCAAGACACGCGTTTTCCATGCCCGCATACGACCTATCCCCGATCTCTCTCTCACGCGCCTCGATATTCCTGCGTTGAACGCTGGCTGGCGGGCAGGCCAACATGTCCGAATATCTGTGCTATCGTCCGCAATGGGTTTGATAGGTTGGGCGGAAGCCCACCCGTTCACGATCGCTAGTGTTGCCAAGACACCGGAAGGCCTCGTGTTGATGTGCAAGAATGCGGGGGGATGGACGAACCGGCTCTATGAATTAGCCAAAGTTGCTGGATATGGATGCGAAGACGGGGAACAGAGCCGGACGGTTACCGTGATGCTTGATGGCCCGTACGGTATGCCTTCCCTCTTCTCGCGAAGGGTCTATATCGAGACCCGTCGACAGGCGGCCCCGGGCATTCGGTATTCGCGAGTTTCTCAGCTGCGATGTTTGTTGTTGGTGGCAGCGGGATCACCTTTGCGCTTTCTGCCATCCAGGATCTCGTGCAGGTGTGTGGTGTGGATGCACCGTGCGAGCGAATGTTGACGACGAGTACCAGAGAGATCAGGCTGATTCGAGCAGGGTAAAGCTCATAGAACTCATTTGGTGCATTCAGGATCCATGTGCGTCCAGTGCTTTCTGCAAAACCTTGCTACACCTTGTGCGACAGGAACTGATTATTTAGTGGATGCCACACAGCTGCGCTCAATCCGCTCGTTCCGCTCTTTAGCTCGCTCATCCAACAAAGCACACGAGCGCCACTTCGTATTTCTGTGCACTACACTCGCGCGGCCGACGTTCCGCCTTCAAAGGACTTTTTGCCACCGGGGTTGACGCTGACTGCGGGACGCCCTCGGACTGCCAAGGTGTTGGATTCGGTGATTACGCGAGCGGTATCATATGGATCAGGCGTCAAATCATACATGAGCATTACGGGGGTCGTGGTGGGCGTGTGTGGGCCGGTCGCGATCGCGGACGAGGTTTCGCAGGCTGTGTCTGCGATAGATGCACCGAGGAGGTGGGCTGTTGGAGGGATTGAGATACACGAAGAGTGCGTTCTCTGAAAACTCTTGTCTCGAGTTGGCTGGCTGACGACGGAGCGCATAGGACGTTTGGTTGGTGATCATCATCATCTGGACGCCGTCGGAATGGTTGATAGATCCTGCCTGTGCGATGCCCCTGTTCGGGCCAGGTGCTGTAGTTGATTTATGTACCCAGCAGGCGTTCCTAAGGGGGTTCCGTTGGCGTTATTTATGTGTGTAGCCTAACATGTACTCCTCGGGTTTCTTCCTTGGGTGTTTTGGCGATTTGCCTTGTGATGCCGCTTCCCCCGTACTCGGTACTCCCAATGCGACGAGGCTATGGCGCGATTATCGCCGCCCCTGCCGGTTTTGTGGAGCATCACACCATCTCCATTGTCGAAACGTACAAGCGTTGGGCTCCGTCTTGTTGTCGGTTCCGACGGTACGTACCATGATCAAGTTCCTCGGAACAAGTGATCTCCGAGTGCCCCGCCCACCGAGGGGCGCCTGATGCAGTTCGCGAGGACGACGTCGTACCGCCTACCGAGTCGCTGCCGCAAGCGCAACGTCGACAGTCTCCGGCACGTTCGTAACAGCGAGCACACTCGCCCCTGCATGCCACCCCCTTGTAGAGGCTTCCGGAAGCACTCCACTGTTTCGGACGACGGGCTTTGAAAAGAAAACGATTGAATCAGCCTCTGTTCGGATGCACCTCTGCCAAGCGACCGTTCTAAATCTAACAGACCCAGATGCCTCAAAAGTGCAAGCACGATCATCGCGCCAATTATTCCACTGGACGCCGTCGAATCTGACAATCCGAGGTCATCTATGATTGGGAACCGGCATTTCTTTTGGACATCTCCGAGCACTGGTGCGCGGAATGAAGGGCGAATTTTGGCGATTGGCCGCCCCCACACAGTGCCCATTCCGGGGCGGAACAGTAGACGGCCCAGGTCGAGGTATAAAGGTTGTCTGCTCGTCACTTGCCTGCTCACCTCGCTCCATCTCGTCGTCTGGACCATTAGATGTCTTCAGCTTCTTCGTACGCGCTGAGCGGCAAGCACGATCCTCATCAATGGAGCAAATTGCGGCGGTGGATGATCGCCTTCGTCATATGGCACTCCATCGCGCCTGTGTGAGCACCGTCACTTTGTGCCAGGCGACGCCGAGTTCACATGCTGTTGATTTGACCTTAGTGACCTCGCACTCACGTTTTATGTGAGAGGCCATCTTTTTTTTTTTTCACGTGGACGCACGCGTACTGAGTGGATGGTAGTCTGGTATTCAGCAACAGATCCAACACGACTTCCGCACGACGGAATCCGTCGTCACTCTTGGCGTGGGCCTCTACAATTTTGCAAGTGGCGGCTCATAGTGCTCGTTCGTCTCTGACTCTCGTCCTAGGGTGCCATCTTTGGGCCTCTCATGGCCGGTCCGTTGAGTGAGCTGTATGGCCGCCGACCGGTCTACATGATATCTTTGGTGGGGTTCACGGGTTAGTTGCCCGCGTTCCTGCCTCCCAGAGCGCGGCTAACATCACATAGTGCTATCGTTGTGCACAACGCTCGCCCCGTCCGTATCCGCCCTGCTCTGGTTTCGTACGTTCGCGGGTTTGTTTGGATCCGGGGTCTTTTCCCTCTATGGTGGTTCGCTCGCGGACATGTTCAATCCTCTGGAACGTGCGCCGCTCGTGGCACTCTTTACCGTCATGCTGCAGGGCGCACCCACGTTTGGCCCTATCCCGGCGTCGCTCGTCGGCTCGCTCATACCCTGGCGTTGGTTGATGGGGTTCATCACCGTCTGGGCTTCCCTCGTCACGTGCGCTATCTCACTCCTACCGGAGACGGAGCCTACCGCCATCCGGAAAAGGCTTGCAAAACATCAAGAAGGCATCTCGGTCATTTCCACTCGGGACACGTCAACGATCTGGAGGGAAGCCCTCTTTACGCCGATCAGTGAGTGTGTCATGGTAGGGTGAGTAGAACGACTTGATTGAACATTTCTAGCCATGCTCCGCCACGAGCCGATCGTGACATGGACCACACTTTATCACGCGTTTGTCTACGGACTATTGTTTCTCCTTCTCGAGGTGCTTTCATATATAGCCATTTCTCTCTCATGCGATGCTCACGGTCGCCGTAGGCGTATCCATACGTCTACACGGCCCTCTATGGCATGTCTCGTCAAGAGACTGGTCTTATTTTCCTTGCGCCATGGGCTGGTAACCTACTCGGCGTCCTCGTCTACTTTGTCTTCCTTAAACCCCAACTCCGGGCGCGCCGAAACCAAATCTTTTTACAATCCGGCGGCAAGCGCCAGATGTCCCCCGAAGAACGACTCCCAGGTGTCCTCCTCGCCTCCATTTTTACTCCCGTTGGCATGTTCTGGTTCGCATTGACTGCACTCCCAAATATGCCTCGCATTTTCTCCATCCTGTCGGGCGTCCCTGTAGGGATGGGCATGACGCTCATGCAGCTCTCTCTGCTCAACTACTACATCGACTTGTACCCCACTCGCTCTGCCTCGGTCGTCGCGGCCAATTGCGCGGTACGGAACTTGACAGCGGCGGTGTTCCCAAGCTTGGCGGTGCCGCTGTACAGCGCGCTGGGGATCTGGAACGCGAACGTGCTGCTGGCGTGCATGAGCTGTTTTGGGCTCCCGACGGGCATGATCCTGTTGGCATACGGGAAACGGCTGCGCGCGCGGAGTCTGTGGGCGACGCAGGATGCGTTGGGCGATCCTGAACCCACGCCCACGCCCACGCCTGTGTCGCCCACTGCAACCGCCGCAGGTGGACACGGACACGATGCGGATGCGGCGCGCAAGTTCCCGGACATTGGTGCGGTGGCACCGTTGTTGGGGCCGTTTGTCGTGCAAGGCTATGGCGGTACGGGGCGCTCGAGCGGCGACCCGGCTTGAAACGGGGGGGCCCCTTGGCAGGTCTGCCTTTTTTCGTTCTTTAGTTCTTTCTTTTGTACTACGCATGACGACGCGGATTTGATTTTCCTTCCTCTCTCTCTTTTTCTCTTTTTTTTTCTTCCTCCTCTCTTTTCCTCACGAATCGTTGACGAGTTGTGATGACCTCGAGGTGACATATTTTGGTTTATGAATCCATGCACTTTTTTTCTTTCTTTTCTCATTCCACTCTTCGGACATGTTTCCAGTGGACCTCGCTTTTTGTACACTAGTTGCCAAGGCGATGAACAAAAAAATAAAGCGCCATCACGGTCCAAGAGCATAACTAGCGCTGATAGAAAACGACACGAAAGGAAATGATGGCGTTGAGCACAGCACACGTTCGGATCGTGCACGCGCGTGCACAATTCATTATTATTATTTATTCAAATCCCGGGCCGGGCCCATGGAATGACCGGGTACGCACATTGCCCCTTTACCTCCGGCGCTGTAGCACACATGTGTACCTCCGGGTGATTCAGATGCGGTACTCCATGTACTGGAACTTGTCATTGATCAGCTCGCGATCCGCGCTCGTCGCTGAGTGCATGAGTCAACCCATCACATTGCCTTTGTCAGACCGCGACCGACACACATTTGCGACCGGACACGTTCGATCGATCACCGAAACAGCAAAACACATGTCTAAAGTCAATGTAGCCAATGGTGTCTACGGTCTATTCAAAGTCTCTACAAATCTAAACGCGCCTAAATACGTATTATATATGGCACTGATCCCCAGGTACACGGGGGCGCTACGGTAATCTATTTGATATATAAGACGATGTGCATGTGGCATGGTGGATGGCGATGTGAAGCAAGGAACCAATGCCTTTAGTCACGGCTCACGTCCCTGCAACACGCGTGGCCCATCAGCATTCATCATCAGAGGACATGGAGCGGGCAGTAATCAGCTCCGAGATACGTTCAAACAGCGCTGGTGGCAGTTGTCTAGGAGTAGACAGCTGCCATGCGATGGTGGCCGCACTACTGACGAACTGCAATAGCCTCTACCACTGCGCAGCCATTGCAGAGCCCGGTCCACCAAAAGGAGCGGGGTCTCGCCGAGCCAGGATAAAATTCATCATGACACTCACCGCCCAAAGAACTTGACTCGCACCCAATCGCCGGCAACCAGAGCCCGATTCCGAAGCGAGAAGAGCGTGCTGAGATAGGCACTTCGCCAAAACAAAAACGTAGCTACGCCGCCACTCGCCCACTGGAACGACATTCACATGTGCTCGTGAACAGCAAATGATGACGTACCTCGCGGCCGAATATGGGTAAATCAGCGATAGCCTTATCAGAGCCAATGTAGCTGCGGATCGTCAGTGCGCGTCACACCAAGCGTAATCTAAAGTCAAACTGACGCCAAAGACCCTTGATGACTGTATGCGAATGGGTTCAAACGTATCTTGCCTATCTTCTTCTTGAGGGTTTCGACACGCTTCGCAGCCTCGTCGCCAGGCTGTTCTCCGTCCTTTGTTGGCGCGAGAACCTTGACCTGATCTTCGAGGGCGTCGCGTTTTGCAATCAACTTGAACATACGCGCAAGATAGGCGCCCTGCTGAGAAGCCACCTGGGCCGTCGGAGCATACGAGGTCGAAGTACAATCGCCGAGGGCAAAGATAGAAGGTGCACCAAGCATCCGGAGGTGGTCTGTCGCCAGTGAGCACCACGACGCCGAGGGGAAAAATAACGCACTGTCGACAGAGATACCTCTCTTATTGGTCTGCTCGGTTGGCAATTTAGCCATCAGGTTCTTTGTAATGGTTCGACTGGTATTCCCGGCTGCCCATACGACAAGGCCGCAATCAACTTGTTGCTCCGGGCCATCTTTCGGTTTGAGGGCGACAGAGGTGGGGCTGACGCCTTTGACCTAGTGGACGTCAGAGATGCGAATATACGAGAAAGAGAGGGAAATACCATCGTTCCAGTCATGATGTCAATCTTGCTCTCCTTGAAGGTCTTTTCGGTGTAGGTTATAAGCTCTTTGCTGAACATGGGAAGGACGCTGGGAAGCGCCTCGACGAGGGTGAGACGCATATAGGGATGAAGTTCAGGGTACCAAGACTTGAGATCCTCCTGTCTTTGGATGAACAAGACAGAAGACTGGGATGGGGGAAGACAAACCTCGAGGAAGTCATGTAGCTCGCCGGCGACCTCGATGCCTGTGGGACCACCACCCACGACGACCTGGGGGCGAGGTGAGTGGGATGAGAGGGTAGACGGAGAACAGATGTACCATGTGCAGCAAGCGACGTTTTTCTTCCTCACTGGTACCAGGGAAGGCGGCGGTTTCCACGCAATCCAAAAAGCGCCTTTGCATCTGAGGTCGCGTGAGTGGGGGAGTACACGAGAATGAAGTAAAGACCTGTTCTGCATCTGAAATCTCCTTCATGAAGCAGGCGTTTTCCTTCACCCCGGGGATGCCAAACGTCTGAGTTTCAGCGCCGACGGCATACACCAGATAATCATAGTGTATGGTGCTGGTTGGCTCGAGGGGGCGAAGAGGAGACGAGTCTCGACGTGGGTCAGAAAGGACGGGAGTGGGAGAGCGAAAGCATACCTGTAAAAGTGACCGTCTTGTTGATGGGCTGAAAAAATGTTAGGCAAGGGTGTGGAGAAGAGATAAGGACGCACGTCGACATCGGTTGCCTCTGCCTCGATGACAGAGACTTCTCTGGCCTTGTGACGAGTGATGAAACGCGTTGCTGTGGGAGATATGAGTGAGATGGTGGGCGAGGGTGTTGACGTACGTTGTAGGATGGAGCGAGCGCCGAGAGTGCCGACAGCAACGGAGGGGAGGAGAGGGGTGAAGAGGAAAAAGTTCTTGGGGCTGATGACGACCTAGGGGAGAGGTGAGGAGGAAAGGTGTGGGGCACAGAAGCACGGACGGTGTTGTAGTCCTGCGTGTCGAGATTTTTGAGGAGACTTGTCGCACCCCAGCCGCTGCCCAGGATGACGAGTGTCTTTTTGTCCGGGTCAAAGGGGAGCTGCGGGCCTGGATGGCGTTCCTTGTGGGAGATGTAGTAGAGCGTGCCGGTCGCTGGAGAGAAGGTGAGCGGCGAGGGCGGGCGAGCGAGGAGACGGACCGGCGACGAGGGTGACGAGGGTGACGCGACCGACCGTCTGCGTGAACCTGTTCGTGTACCGGGCGGGGGACGAGAACGGGCGGGCCCAGCGGGCGCGGGCGACAAACCGGCGAGCGAACATGAAGGCGAGGAAGAAGGGGCGACTTACGGCCGGGTCAGATGACCGGGGGCACATTTAAAGACGCCGCCGGATGCGATTCGCATCATGGCCTTCCACACGATCCCCATCCTCGGCAAGCACGCCATCCACTGCGGCTTTCATCTCCACCACCACGTCGCACGCACGCTCCTCGCCGCCCCCGCAGACGCATACATCCTCGTCACCGACACCAACATCGCCCCGCTCTATCTCCCCCTCTTCCAGCACGCCTTCGACACCCACATCCGCGACGCGTTCCCCGATCCTTCCGCCGCGCCCCGCTTCCTCTCCCATGTCATCCCCCCCGGCGAGACCACAAAGTCCCGCGAGGGCAAGGCCGCCATCGAGGACTTTCTCCTAGCACAAAAGTGCACCCGCAACTCCGTCCTCCTCGCCCTCGGCGGCGGCGTCATCGGCGATCTCGTCGGCTTCGTCGCAGCAACATTGTGCGCACCTTTCCTCGTCCCCTGCCCGTCTGACTCTCTCCAGCATGCGCGGCGTGCGCTTCGTACAGATACCCACCTCCCTTCTCGCCATGGTCGACTCCGCGATCGGGGGCAAGACCGCCATCGACACGCCCCTCGGAAAGAATCTCATCGGCGCATTCTGGCAGCCGGAATACATATTCATCGATGTCGCCTTCCTCGCTTCCCTTCCGAAACGCGAACTCGCAAACGGGCTCGCAGAGGTAATCAAGGTACGTCACATCCCCCTCTTTCGCCGCCCTCCTTCATCTCCCGCAGACAGCCGCAATCTGGGACCAGGACGCGTTTGCCCTCCTCGAGTCCTCCTCCGCCACCCTTCTTGACTCTCTTTCTGCCATCCATTCCCAATCCCTCGCCGATCTCACCTCTCATCCCCTCCTCACCCTCATCATCTCCTCCGTAAACACCAAAGCAACCATCGTCACTTATGACCCCAGGGAAGCCAACCTTCGCAATCTCGTCAACTTTGGTCACACCATCGGTCATGCCATCGAAGCCTTTCTCACCCCATATCTCCTCCACGGCGAGTGCATCTCCATAGGCATGGTCCTCGAGGCCGAGATCGCCCGTGGCCGTGGTAGGGAGACTGGCCTCGGCCAAGTTGGTGTAGGAAGACTTCGTCGTTGCATCGAATCCTACGGTCTCCCAACCTCCTTTACACATCCTCTCGTCCTCCGTGCTCTGGCACAAGCACGCGCCGCGTCTGCCCCCCCACTTTCCATCGATGGCCTCCTCGATCGTATGGCTATCGACAAGAAGAACACTTCTTCTAAACTCAAGAAGATCGTTCTCTTGTCCCGTATCGGAAAGACCCACGAGCTCAGAGCGACAGGTATACCCGACGACGAGATCAGAAAGGTCCTCGCAGACGGCGTCACCGTGATCAGCGGCATTCCAGGTGGATACCTCAAGCCATCCCTCCCAGACCCATTGCGAGAGCTAGTAGGTACGGCAGAATTGGGGCCCTTACCTCCTCAACTTGTCCCTTCCCCTCCTGCCATCGCTCCTGCGCCGACCGTCAACGACAAGCCAGCCATCCCGCACATCACGCTGACCACACCGGGTTCTAAATCTATTTCCAACCGCGCCCTTGTCCTTGCAGCGCTTTCGGACGGTACTGTCAAATTGAAGAACCTGCTGCATTCGGATGACACCCAAGTCATGATGGCGGCGCTCCAGGCATTAAAGGCTTGTACCCTTGGCTCCCAGACCATCCTCACGCTCATCCCTCGATAGGCTGCCACGTTCGAGTGGACCGACAATGGTGAAACCCTGATCGTCACCGGATCTGGTGGCAAGCTTTCACTGCCTCCACCCGGGACAGAGCTTTACCTTGGCAATGCTGGCACTGCCGCACGGTTCCTCACCACCGTCTGTACTCTTGTATCGCCTTCCGCCGACTCATCTCCGTCACATCGTACCGTCATCACGGGCAATGCGCGCATGAAGCAGCGCCCCATCGCGCCCCTTGTCGAAGCCCTTTCGAAGGCCACTGCGAATATCGATTATCTTGGTACATCTGGTTGCCTCCCCCTTTCCATCGCGCCTACCGGTCTCCCTGGCGGCACGCTCACCCTCGACGCCTCCATCTCCTCGCAATATGTTTCCTCCATCCTCCTTTGCGCTCCCTATGCCCAACTGGACACCACTCTTGTCCTCACCGGAAAGGCTGTCATTTCGCAACTCTACATTGATATGACCATTGCCCTTATGCGCGACTTTGGTATCCATGTCACCCGCGAGCGCGACCCTCAGACAGGCGCGCTACTCAATGTGTACCGGATCCCGCGTGGGGTGTACACTATCCCTGAGTCAGGTGTTTTCACAATCGAGTCGGACGCGTCGAGCGCAACGTATCCCCTTGCTATCGCTGCCATTACCGGTACATCTTGCACGTTAGCTTCAATCGGATCTGCGTCCCTCCAGGGCGACGCGCGCTTTGCCAAAGAAGTCCTCGAGCCGATGGGATGCACTGTCGTCCAGACCGCTACGGAGACGACCGTGACAGGGCCACCGATTGGAACGCTCAAGGCTATGGGCGAGGTAGACATGGAACCGATGACGGATGCGTTCTTGACGGCGGCCGTTGTGGGTGCTGTCGCGACCGACGATGGACTCGGCGGGGAGGGTGGCGTGGGCAAGAACGTCTTGCGAATCCGTGGGATCGCGAACCAGCGTGTCAAAGAATGCAATCGCATCAAGGCGATGAGGGACCAATTAGGTATGTCATACGTGATCATGCGCACGGAGATTTATTGATCGACATCCATGTAGCCAAGTTTGGGGTCGAGACGGACGAATTCGAGGACGGGATCATCATCTATGGGCGACCGCTCGCCAGTCTCAAGCACGGAGCTTCCGTCCACTGTTACGATGACCATCGCGTTGCAATGGCATTCGCGGTGCTCGCCACCGTCGTCGACGGCACCACCATTGAGGAAAAGCGATGCGTTGAGAAGACATGGCCCAACTGGTGGGACGACCTGGAAAACAAGGTATGTTCTGCGTGTCTTCCCTTATGTGTTGCCCTAATTCATTATGTAGATTGGGATTCAAGTCCGGGGTGTTGATATACCCCACGCACACCCACTCCAGACACTCAGCACTGACCCGGCCCCACTCAAGGCGCTCACGCCGTCGGCGATCCCGTCGATTCTTCTCATTGGCATGCGCGGTTCAGGCAAGTCGTACATTGGCGAACTTGCTTCACGTGCGCTCTCCCTTCCTCTCCTCGATTTTGACGCGCACTTTTCGTCGCTCCATCCACCCTCCTTGCGGGACTATGTCCAAACACATGGTTGGTCTGCCTTCCGGGTAGCCGAAACAGAACTGTTACATTCACTCTTGTCTACACACGCTAAGGGCTGGTTAATCAGCCTTGGAGGGGGCATTGTGGAGACACCTGCAGCACGGGAAGCCCTCGTCAACTTTTCGACCAAGCAAGGCGGCAAGGTCGTTTGGGTGCAACGCGAGCCGTCCGTTATCGAATCCTACCTCAACAAGGAGGGCGAGCGACCAGCGTACGGTGAAGAGATTCAGGACGTGTATGCACGCCGCGAACCGTGGTTCGGGCAGTGTGCTGGATATGAGTTCGCCAACTATCACTCCCTCAGGGGTGGCTTGGAGGGCGAGGTCGAAAGGTTCTTTGGGCATGTGTCCGGGCTGAGGCCTAATTTGGCGCCAAACGTGGTCAAGGCCGGCCAGGGCGTACGATCCTACTTTCTGTCGTTGACGTATCCAGATGTCGTGCCCGCTTTGGCTAGCATTCCCGAACTCAGTGCTGGTGTGGATGCGCTCGAGCTGCGCATTGATCTCCTGCGCGAAACAGACTCCACGAGTCTCATTCCATCGCACGCATATGTCTCGCACCAGATTTCTGCACTCCGACGGGTCACATCCCTTCCCATCGTGTTTACTGTCCGCACGATCGCCCAGGGCGGCGCGTTCCCAGATGACGCGAAAAAGGAGGCTGCTGACCTGCTCAAACTCGCATTGCGTCTTGGATGCGAATACGTCGACGTCGAGACGACGCTCCCACCACATTTCATCAAGGAAATCGTGGACCAGAAAGGCAGCTCGCAGATCATCGCTTCGTTCCATGACTGGGCAGGCGCGATACCGTGGGATGCGCCGACCATGTCGGCAACGTATGGGGTCGCGTCGCAATATGGCGACATTGTCAAGCTCATCTCAAAGGCCACTTCGCCCGCAAGTAACTTTACCCTTCAGGCGTTTGTCACTAAACACACGTCCAAGCCACTCATTGCAATCAACATGGGTGTGCAGGGCCAGCTCTCGCGGGTGCTCAACACGTGCTTTACCCCTGTCACACACCCCCTGCTTCCGAGCAAAGCTGCGCCGGGACAACTGTCATTTGTGGAGATCCAGCGGGCGCTACATCTGTGTGGTCTTCTCCCCTCGCGTCGGTACTACATCTTTGGCACGCCAATCGCACATTCCATGTCCCCGACGTTGCACAATTCGGCATTCGAAACCCTCGGGTTGCCGCATACATACAGCCTGTTCGAGACGCCAAGTGTGAACGCGGATATCGAGAGGGTGATTCGAGAAGATGGGTTTGGCGGAGCAAGCGTGACGATTCCGTTCAAGCTGGACGTGATAAAGTTGTTGGATGGGTTGTCGGACGCGGCGAAAGCGATTGGGGCTGTGAACACGATCGTGCCAAGGGATGGGGGCCTGTATGGGGAGAACACGGATTATCTGGGGATCGTGGCTGCAGTCAAGGGGCATGCGCCGGGAGCTGGGACAGCATTGGGGGAGGCAGGGTTGGTAATTGGAGCGGGTGGGACGGCACGCGCGGCGATCTATGCGCTCAAGACGCTGGGCACGCGAGAAGTCTACGTGTTTAACCGGACGAAAAGCAAGGCCGAGACGATCGCAGCGGCATTCGACAAGGAGGGTGGCAGCGAAACGCGCGTCCGCGCGATCGAGGCGCTGGGCAACTGGCCTGGTGTAGCCCCGCGCGTGATTGTTTCCACCGTTCCCGCTGACGCGACGTCCGTCGACAGCTTGTCCTCCGCGATTCACCTGCCGACGACACTGTTCGGCGCACCTACGGGCGTCGTGATCGACATGGCGTACAAACCGGCCGAGACGCCGCTGTTACAACTGGCGGCACAGGTCGCAGGGAAATGGGCGAGAGTGAGAGGGGTCGAGGTGTTGCTCGAGCAAGGGTACGTGCAGTTCGAATTGTGGACTGGCAGGCGGTGTCCGAAGAACGTCGTGAGGGAGAAAGTGTTGACAAGGTACGACGCCGCATGAAAGGTGGATATATTAGATATTTTTGCTAGATATGCTTGGTTGTACTTGATAGATATTGTAGATGTTCGAATGTTAAACCTATAGACACAAAGAATTTGATGCATTGTTGGAAACCCACTGTGGAAGTGGGCAACACTAAGGAGGCACACATGATGGGACATGTATGAGCATAGTATTGTATGAAGAAAGCAGATAGGGAAAGGAAGAGATAATGGCTATCATATGGAGGTTGTCTATACAGTATATACAGTGGCTCAAACAATTGTCCACATGTTTGCATGTTTTGGACAAAAAGCCCCCAACCCTGATAACCCCTAACCTATCTAAACTATGGGAAGACAAAATGAAGTACCTACTTGTGGCTCTCTATACAGTGAGCTCAAAAACCATTCCAATGTTTGGTGATTTTGTAATGTACATCCAATAGTACTTTCTGTCATGGGAATATCACTTAGCATTGGTGGGAGCATGTGAACTACACACTTGTGGCTATCTGCTGACCTAAGAATCATGTGATCTGACCCATGAGGTGCAAAGATATGCCCATTTTAAAACAAGGAACTCATTGGAACGGTTTTTGAGCCTTTGAATTCTACAAAGTATTTGATATATTTTAGTACTTGGTATATCCCCCTTTTGCTTTCAGCACTGCCTGTACCCTTCTAGGCGTGCTCTCAACCAACTTCTGACACTCCTCCATTGGTATCTTGTCCCATTCCACTTGAATCCTCTCTCATAACTTTAAAATTCCATTAGGAGGGTGATCATGCTCTGCAAGTCTCCTTTTGAGGTGACCCCAGATGTGTTCAATGGGATTGAGGTCTGGAGACTGTGCAGGCCACACCATGGTTTCAAATTCCTGCTCCTCCAGCCACTCCTTGACCTTTTTGCAAGTATGCTTGGGGTCATTGTCTTGCTGAAAGATAGTATTAGGAGGATTGAGATCATAATACAGTGAGCTCAAAAACCCTTTCCATGTTGACAGTAAATGTAGTAAATGAAATGTACTGCTATATCACATGGGAATCATGCTTAGCATTGGTGGAGTCATTGAAACAACTGCTTACCAGACCTAGCTGGTAACCTTGTGTTGTTAGGTCAAGGAGTCAAGTACTAGATCTGAGCAGGCAAGCTCAAGGAGGACAAGACTGGGTCCTCCAGTGAGTTGGGGGTGTCCC